>SJYC01091086.1:0-54725 GCA_006408675.1 Madoqua kirkii
AAAGTCTAATTCCATACTTTCCAAAGTTTGGTAAAAGAAAGATGAGTCTTTCTATAATTAGAGGCAAATTGGACAAATTGTCCACAAACTAGTTTTCACGGGGTTGTCAGACCAGGGGTCAGCTGTTTATCCTGTACCTCTAGAAGGCCAGAGTAATGCCTTTTCTATGAAATGAGATAATTCAGGAAAATTTTGTCCTTTAGTGGACAAAGACTGTCATTTGACATTTCAGTAAGCAATGAATGTTGTTCACCATTGAGCCATCAACTACTGAGGGAGTTCAGGATGGAGAACAGAATGCTGACCTTATGTAGTTAAGACACACATCAAAGGAATGATTTCAATAAGTCTCAAACCCTGTATCTTCCCATATACAGAAAAGCCCTAAAAGCATTTACTGGAGATGTCTGATTTCAAGACTAGCAGTTATCTTTTGATGTTCAACTACATTTCTTTGTGTTGCTTTTTTGTTTTATTTTTCCAGCAGAAATTACTGTGTAGCCAGCTCCTCCCTTAACTCTTTGGATCAGTTCCTCAGAGCTGTCCAAGAGGATGTTTCCCAGGTTATTGTCCTCAGTAATGTCCCTAATAAAACATGACTTTCAACTTTCAGCTTGTGCATTTTTTTTCCAGTGGACATTTTTTTTCCAGTTTATTGTTGCTCAAATTAGTGTTGTCATATGAAATTTAAAGTCCTAGGTATTAGAAGTTAAAGGAAAACATAAAATTGACAAAGCTAGACTTTCAGTGAATCTCTATCCGTAATTTTAGTATTTGCAGAAAAGAAAAAACCTCTTTTATGTTTTCAAGAAGCTCATAGGTTAATAAATACCTGCCTATTCTCAACTTTTCCTGTCCTACTGAGGAGATCTTACTCCATATATATAAATCATGAATGATGCATATACTCATACTCATATATATATACACATACATATACACACTTATTTGTTCTTAGCAGTTGATGTGGAGATGAAAAGAGCAGGGGAGATCATGGTTTATTTGTAGACTTATCAAGCAAGGATCATTCGTTCTATCATTTTGCTGAGAAACCTGAAGTCTGAATTGCACAAGAGCAGTTAGTTATCTGGAGGCCGATCTAAAAGCAGACCCAAATATCCTGACTCTCAGGTAAGTTTTAGTATTCTCTACCACTTCTCATTCAAACCCAATTCATACCAAAGATGAAAGTCAGATGCAAAAAAAAGGGAACATAATGGGTGTATACAAAAAGCTGAAAGCTGCCTCTTAATCTCTTTGTCCATTTTTTAGTCAAACATCCTTGACAGTTGTACTTTTACATGTTGGACTCAAATGCTTTCTCTGAAGTCTTTACTGTGTTGGAACCAAGTGGGTGTGAACTGGAGCTAAGGGTGGTCATTAACCTGGGTGTCAAGTTTTAACTAAAATGGAAATGCCTTTCTTGATCAAGCAGACATTTTACGGTACTAAGTACTCTACTCTGCAATGAATATTTGTTTGGTCAGCTCCAACATGCGACCTAATCACTTTTGATTGGTGTTGGTTGAGATTGTTGAATATATTTACTGAACTCCCTGAATGAACACATCATAACATACTATGCCAGAACTGCTAGCAAGAAGGGATTGGGAGATTGGTTTTAAGATAAAATCATTATCCTTAGGAGTTTACAGGATATAAACATATGATTTATCTGGGAGACACAGTGAATGAAAAATATCCCTGGTATACAGAGAACTCCTAAATAGTAAATGTAAAAACAGATTAAGACTCTGAGTTTCCACTGCAAAGGGTATGGATTTGATTCCTGGTCAAGGAAGTTCCACATGCCCTGATGTGTGGCCAAAAAGAAAAAGAAAAGAGAAAAAGGGTAGAAACTATGAAAATCAATTCTCAAAAGGTGAAATGCAAGTGGACAATGAGGAGACTTAACTCCACTAGCAATGGAATTAGGAGAAATGCACAACCAAACTGTGAGAAAACATTTTTTCTCTAATTCTATTCTTAACCCTTGGTAGATATGAAAAAAGTTGATAATATCCAATGCTGTCAAGAGCGTGAGGAACACAAAAATGTATTAATGGTGGGACGATGACTAAATATTTTGAAAACGTAAACTGGAAATATCTTTAACAATTTAATTTTGCAAAGTAACCTTTAATTCTGTGGTCCTACTCTGGGAATCTATGAAGAAATAAAAGCATATGTACATGATAATATAGATACATTTATTTATTATAATATTAGTTATCATGTTAGATTAAAGGGCAGCAGGGGACATGACTGACTAAATGGTGGTACAACCACACAATAAAATTGTACGCAACTATTAGAAAGAATGAATTGAATCTGTTATTGTGGTTGTGTAAAAAATGTTACAGAATGAAGTATATAATAAATAGAAAAATGCCCTCATATTTTAGAATATGTGTTTATATGTTTTGTAGGAACATTGGAACAGGTGTGGACATGACATGATGGAGGAAGAAAGAATGACACTTGCTGTCAGTCTTTGCTAGAGGGCAAAAATGACTTGATATTGACTCAGTGAGCAACTGCTGAAGCTTTTAAATGTGAATAAGGCTGTGGGAGGCCCTGGGGAAAATACAGATAGATGAGATGTAGTTACTGACCTCCAAATACATTTGAATCTAGTTAGGATGAAAATGAATGCATATAAAACAACATGAAAGCAGAAGAGTACGTAATTACGTGCTAGGTTATATACTATGGGCTCCAGGTGCAATGATAATTCAGAGGAAGGGTTGATCCAGGAGAATGGAGGTGGGGGGAGCAGCAGAGAGGAGCCTATGGTGAAAAGGGATTCAGGTTGCGTCTGGAGACAGGTCGCTGCTTGCATTCTTTCTGTTTCTCTATTTTTCCTCTGCCTTTATTCATCTTGGTAAAAAAGTTGCCTGCCAGTGCAGGAAACATAAGAAACACGAGTTCGATCCTTGGGTCAGGAAAATCCCCTGGAGGAGGGCATGGCAACCCACTCCAGTATTCTTGCCTGGAGAATCTCCACAGACAGAGGAGCCTGGCAGGCTACAGTCCATAGGGTCACAAAGGGTTGGGCATGGCTGACATGACTTATCATGCAAAATTATCATTATTCATCTTAGACTTGCACTGGTATCTGTCTGAGCTCCTTATTTGCCCTTGACTTCATCATTGTTAATACTAGCTTAGGCTTTTGAGCTCTGAGTAAATTGGATGCCAGTAATTTTCAAGGGTGCCTTTGAACATTGTTTCCAGTCTCAGTCCCTTGGAATAAAATTAGATGGACTTTATTCAAACTACCCAAATTCAGCCAGTCTTCATCTTTACTGATATAGGTTAACATGACAAGGACAAAAATGTTCAGTTATTATGGCTCATCTCCAATTGGAAATCCAGGTTAGGACCCCAAAGCCTTGTTTAATTCCTGCCTTCTAAACAGTTAAAATCAGGGAGGGTGAACCATGCTAGTTGAGTTTTGCCATTCTACACTGAGTTCATTATGATTATACAGACCCAGCCTCAATTAAGTAATTTTTTCTGCAGTGGGAGAGGGTCATTTTGTGAGTGAATTTGAATGTCTGCATAGACCAGCATTATTGTTAATCACATCTATACTTACATGTATTTATATGCATGCTCACAAGTACAAAGATGCAGTTTCAAACTTAATTAAAAATAGAAAGCAACCTAAAGTGTGCAAGTATTTCCCCTGACTTCAGCATGATCTACCACTTTGACAAAATTTCATAAATCTCCGGCAGTTGAAAATTCCGCCGCACAGAACCATTTTATGCAGCAATATAGGTACTTAAAATATTCAACAACTTTCATCATGTTTTGCCTCTTGGTACATGGGATTTTTATGTATTTAATAGTTACATATGCTATATATTTTAAACAGTATTTTTTACTAACGTTCCCCCACAGTACATTTTTCTGAAACTCTAACATCTGTGCTTTGTTCTTGCCACACATGATGATACTCTTAAATCGAGCGCATCCAACCACAGAGGGTAGATTAGTTGACGATTGTTTTTTTCTTTTTATTAAGGTGACTGGAACCAGTGAGGTCGGCATCAAAAGTTACCCATTCCTGGTGGCAGAAATGCCTCCCCGCCCTCACTCTCTGCAGAGCAATTCTGATCTGGCGTCTGAGCAGCTCCTGCTGCCAGGCCTGTAGCGGGTACACAGAAATCTAGAGAGGAACCGTGGGGAATGCTCGTTTGTTATTTATTTATAAACCGCAGGGCCACATCATGTAAAATTAAGACCTTTAATGGGCTCCTGCCTCAGTTGCTTGAAGGACGGGCTTTCACCAGCCAAGACCACCCACCGGCTTCCAGGCAGCGAGGCTGCGCCCTTGCTTTGGGCTGCGAGCTTTGTAGCGTCTACCTGCTGAAGCCTTCCCTGTGCTCTGACGGTCAGCAAAGGTCTGTCCCATCAGAGAGAACGTTCTGGAAGAGGAGTCTGAGGCTTTTGTGGCTGAAGAGACAGAGTGACTACTTTGGAGCATAAATTCCTTTCCGTATCTGGTTAATGAAGAGATTTACTCCAACATTCATTTATTATAAATTGAGGGAGGGGGTGGCTTCTCCCATGAGCCAGCATCCAGAGGGTCCCTTTCCTGTAAGAGTTCATAAATAATCAACGGTGATGATGAAAAGGTTTTGTAAGCATTATCTTTTCCTGTCACAAAAATTCCCCCATGCTTCTGAGGGAAGACCAGTATAGTTTGCAGACAAAGATTCAGGAAACAAAACGGCCTTATGAATACAGAGTGGATAGAAGTGTTCGGGGACTTTGGAGAAAGAGCTTACCTGCCATCCGCCTACCTCACTGTTCCCACTTCAGCTACAATTTCAGTCTAATTTTAAAGCATTATTCAAATGCAAATGATGGCTGGTGGGGGGCACACCTTAAGTCATTTAACAAACAGTAACACACCTCGTAGGTACACAGTCTCCTAAGAGGTCATGGTCTAATGGAAGAGGGAAGCAAGTGACAGAAATGAAAAGCCAACTTAAAGTATTACAGTAAGTTGAGGTGGGCGCTGAATGCTAGGGAAATTCAGCGGAAGGAGGAATTAATACTGCCTGAAGAAATTGGGAAAGCATTCATACAAGACGTGACATTTGAGCTTGAAGAATGGATAGGCATTTTCCAAGATGAGAAGAGAAAACAATTCCCTAATTTTTTAGGGACCAGCATGGAGAAGGCAATGGCACCCCACTCCAGTACTCCTGCCTGGAAAATCCCATGGACAGAGGAGCCTGATGGGCTGCAGTCCATGGGGTCACTAAGAGTCAGACATGATTAAGCAACTTCACTTTCACTTTTCACTTTCTGGCATTGGAGAAGGAAATGGCAACCCACTACAGTGTTCTTGCCTGGAGAATCCCAGGGACGGAGGAACCTGGTGGGATGCAGTCCATGGGGTTGCTGAGAGTCAGACAGGGACGGGGGAGCCTGGTGGGCTGCCGTCTATGGGGTCGCACAGAGTCGGACATGACTGAAGCGACTTAGCAGCAGCAGCAGCAGCAGCAGCATGGACCCAGGTATAACAGCAACTTGCATTTGAGGCCTTGCCAGATGCCATTGCTGTGTGCAGTGCTTTGCACACTAGGCAGTAAGTGTTAGACATGCTGTCCAGCTCCCTTCCTATAAGAGAGACACATGATCACTGTTGTTTATATGGGAAAACAGAGGAGGCCCTGAGAGGTTAAACAACTCTCGAGGTTAAACACCTCTCCAAATTTGTGATTCAGACAGGTCTATCTGCTCCCAAACCCATGCCTTTTCTTTGACCTTGCAGTGTTCTCTGCTGCCTTTTTGCACAGCTGCGAGAGAATATGATTTGGTGAGGGGGAAGAGTGAAATCTAAGATGACTGTCAGGTGAGAGGGAGGGGGCTAAGGGAGGTCAGGTCGTGGCTGGGTTGTGATGACCCTTAATGCTGCAGGAAGTTTGAGCTTAATCCTGTAGGCCGGTGAAAAGCCGGTCATTGAAGGTCTGTGTGTGTGTGTATATTGACCATGTGGCCAGTGAACTGCAGAGGAAGGTGGTGGGTTGAGGGGGAAGGGAGTCCAGTCCATCTATGACACATGCATCCTCAGTTGCTTTAGTTGTGTCTGATTCTTGGCAACCCTATGGACTATAGCCCACCAGGCTTCTCTGTCCATGGGATTTTCCAGGCAAGAATATTGAGAGTGGGGTGCCATGCCTTTCTCCAGGGAACCTTCCCCACCCAGGGAGCAAACCCATGTCTCCTGTGTCTCCTGCATTGCAGATAGATTCTTTACCACTGAGCCACCAGGGAAACCCATCTATGACATATAACACAGGCCTAAATATAGGCCTTCCATTAACAGCAGTGGAAAGAGTTGACTGACTCAGTACGTAAGCATATTTAGACTTTGGAGGTACACAGACATGTAGCTTATCAGCTATGAGGCCTTTTAGGCAAATTATTTGACTTCCCTTCTGTCACAATGCAGGCTTCAGTCTCCTCATATAGAAAAAGGGGATAATAACATCTTCTGCATCAGAATGTTGTAAAGATTAAATAAAGTAATAATCTAGGTGATGCATTTGCCCAGAGCCTGGCTCATTGCACATTCCTAATTACAGATGAGTGTTACTCTAGGAACACACTGAAGAGCTACTTTATCAGATTATTCACGAGTCACCTATGAAAGCCCTGAATCAGTGGGGCTTCGCACACTCTGATGTGTGCAGTGGGGTGGCAGGTAGAATGGAGAAGTCTATAGAGTGTTTCCTCAGAGTGAGAACTGGGCCTGGGATCTGTGCAGTGATGCCCAGAGTGGGATGGGAAAGAGGAAATCAAAAGAATCCTGAGGGCAAGTAGTCCTTCCCTAAGGGCACTTGAGACGAACTCAGTGCCCAGGGGAATATTTATGTTGCAATATTGTTACATTTATTTTAATGGTAATAATAAAATCTGCCTTTTTCCCCTCCATTCACTATTATGGTGACTCCATCTATATATGTATGAATACCGCAGCCACAAAATTAAAAGATGCTTGCTCCTGGGAAGAAAAGCTATGAGCATCCTAGACAGAGTATTAAAAAGCAGAGACATTACTTTGCTGACAAAGGTCCATATAGTCAAAGCTGTGGTTTTTCCAGTAGTCTCGTACACAGATGTGAGAGTCAAACCATAAAGAAGGCTGAATGCCGAATAATTGATGCTTTCGAACTGTGATGCTGGAAAAGACTCTTGAGAGTCCCTTGGGCTGCAAGGATATGAAATCAGTCAATCCTAAAGGATATCAACTCTGAATATTCATTAGAGGGACTGATGCCAAAGTTGAAGCTCCAGTACTCTGGCCGCCTGATGCAGAGTCAAGTCATCGGAAAAGACCATGATGCTGGGAAAAATTGAAGGCAAGAAGAGAAGGGGGTGAGAAGAAGAGAAGAGGATGACAAGAAGAGAAGAGGATGAGGTGATTGGATGCCATCACTGACTCAACGGACATGAGTTTGAGCAAACTCAGGGAGATAGTGAAGGACAGGGAAAGCCGGAGGGTTGCAGTTCATGGGGTCACAAACAGTTGGACACGACCTAGTGATTGGACAACAACTATAAAGTGGATCTATTTAAAGATAAATACTAAGTGAATAAGAATGCAAGTACTATGTGGACATAGCAGAAATCGCGGATATGGACTGAGGTTGGGGACACGTGACTGTAATGGACATGACCTTCTCCAGGGCAGGGACCTGTTTGTTTCACCAAACCATATGCCCTGCTGGTGCCTTGGGAGAACTTGTATCGAGTTTTAGCATCAAGCCTGGTGTACTCTTGTCATCTCTGAGATCATCTCTTGCTCTTTGTATCCTGAAGTAGGGGAATCTCTGCTAACAGTGTGAAATCTAAACTCTTGGAGTGCATAGTATGTACCTGCTGACTTTACATTGAATTCATGAAGGAGGTAGGTGATGCTCTGAATGATATTCAGCAAGCAGTATGAGAAATGATTAGTGGCACAGGTTTCTTTTTATCTTATTTGTGTGTGTGTTCACCTAATTTTTTAAATTGGAATATAATTATGAAATTGTGTTAGTTTCAGCTATACAACAAAGTGAATCAGTTATATGTATACATATACATATCCCCTCTGTCTTCAGCCTCCCTCCCACTAGTTCCCACCTTTCTTGGTTATCACAGAGCACTGAACTGAGCTCGCTGTGCTCCACAGCAGCTTCCTACCAGCTATCTATTGGCTGGTGTATACAAGCCAATCCTAATCTTCCAATTCCTCCTACCCTCCCCTTCCCCACCGGGGAGCACAGGTTTAGAGTCGCACCAACCTGAGTTCAAGTCCCTGGCCTACCTGTGAACAGTCACCTAATCTAGGATGACTTCACTTAACCACTCTGAGTCTCAGGTTCCTCCTATGTAAAGTAGCGATCTGATAATAATAGTACTGAAGTCATAGGGCTGTTTTAAACACTATATAATACAAATGATGCAAAGTACTTTAGAAAGGGCTTGTCAGAAATATTTAATACATATTCATTAGCATTTAATATCATGCTAGTTATGATCACTGGTAGGTAGTGGGTGTTGTAGATCCAGTGCAGAGTTTCATGTCTGTTTTGGGGAGAGGGCATGGTTTACGCTGGCACTAAACACTTGCTGAATAAATGGATGAATGAATAAGCCTTGGAAGAAGTGAAGTGAGCTGAATTTGCACAGTTTGAAGACGTTTTGGCATATATGCTGTAAAAAGCGTTATAGTCAAGATGGGCTTCCCTTGTGACTCAGATGGTAAAGAATCTGCTTGCAATGCAGGAGACCCAGGTTCAGTACCTGGGTCAGGAAGATTGGAGGAGGAAATTACAACCAACTCCAGTATTCTTGCCTGGCAAATCCCATGGACAGAGGAGCCTGATGGGCTACTCTTGCAAAGAGCTGGACACCACTAAACGGCTACATTTTCATTGTCATGTTCAAAATAGCTTGTGTTCACCAAGGCAAAATTCAATGGTCACCCTCCCTTTAAAGGGGAATAGATTGTCCATATACACATTAGCCAGCATCACCTTTGCCTTTTAGATTGCCGGAGATATCTCAGTGAAACCAGGACAGGTGAGGATCCTCATAAGAAAAAATCACTTGGGGCACTACAGGACTTGATAATTAAAGCTCACATGATATTATAATTCCAGAGTCTGAGAGGCTGAATTATTGGACTCACTGAAGAAATGCAATAATGTCCTCTAAATATCTTGCCTCAAGAATCCCATTGCTCATGGAACTTGAAGTGCTTTTTGGCCAAAACGAGGTTCTGCTCAGCTTGACTAACCTCTGGACAGGCTTCTTCTTGGCACTAGGTCCCTGACCTCTCTTTTCTTGTAGCATTTACTTTAGAAAACTTGTAAATTCTTTCTCTTTTCCATGGAGGCATAAATCTTCTACAACCCAAAAAGCCTTTATCAAGAACTTAAGATCAGTCCCTTGGAAATGTAATCACTGAGGGAGATAGCACCCCTATCTCCAGTCTCTGTGAGAAGGTGGATGCCTAATTTCAGTAACGGCCCATTACAAACGCAGATGGCCTAATCATCGACTAGCCTCCCCCTAAAGGTCCTCTAGTACTTTTCTTTTAAATGTTTCTGTGTTTATTTATTTGTCTGTGCCGGGCCCTAGTTGCAGCATGTGAAATCTAGCTCCCTGATCGGGGTTCAAGCCCAAGCCCCCTGCTCTGGGAGCGCAGTCTTATCCGCTGGACCACCAGGAAGTTGCTCCTCCAGTACTTTTCTATTAGTCCAGTTCAGGGTTCAAAAGCTCCTCCCACATTTTATTTCAGTGGAGTTGAGTTCAATTTTTCTCCTATTGTAAGAATCTTAAATAAAGTCATCCTTGCCATTTATAACAAGAGCTGGTCCAACTTTTTATTATAATTTCATGAATTAAATGGGGGAGGTGAAGACTTACCCTGTGAATTTACTGGCTGGCATTCAAGTTGGCATGATACTGACCATAATCAGTCAGGTAGATCTAATAATGCCCTAAGTTTTCTAATGCTGGAGTTCATGGTATATTATGAATGGAGTGTGGATTGCTTGGTCTTAAGCCACCCTGAATATAATGGGGACAGACTTTGGGCTCTGTCCCTGGTTCTGGGAGTGCAGCTGATACAGAATTAATGCTGCTCAACTTGTCTGGTGAGGGCTCAACTAATATGCTGATTTTTAAAAAGCGTGATGCTCTGAAAGAGTTAAATTGAAACTTGGATTGTCTGACCTGAAACTAAAGGCAGCAAGTTTTGGGTGTCTTTGCCTAGCTGAGATCGGGGAATTCTGGAAAGCAGTTAGATAATTAATTTTACTAATTTGTTTTATCATATTATTCATTTCCAACTGCCTGCTGAAACAAGTTTCTTACTGAATTACAGTTGACATAAAACCTTATATTAGTTTTGGGAGAATATCATACTATTCTGGATCCAGGCCGGAGGCAAGGAGGGGGAGGGATGGATTCTTTTTTTTTTTTTTTCTGTTTTGGTATTGATATATTTTTTTTAATTTTTATTTTTTGTTTAATGCTTATTCCATTTCACAGCACTGCATTGGTTCTGCCATACATTGACATGAATCAGCCACAGGTGTGGACGATCTCCCCATGTTAAAGCCCCCTCCCACCTCCCTTCCCTGCCCATCCCCCCGGTTCATCCCATACACCGGCCCCAAGCATCCTGTATCCTGTATTGAACATAGACTGGTGCTTCATCTCCCATATGACTGTATACATGTTTCGTTGTCCTTCTCCCAGATCTTCCCACCCTCTCCCTCTCCCTCTGAAGCCAACAGTCCGTTCTATACCTCTGTGTCTCTTATATTGTTCTTTGTTGACCATAGGCACCCTGAGATCACATAGAAAGTGTACTTAGAGGGGGTAGCCTGGGACCAGGCAGTATGGCATGTACCTGATAAAGAGAGCCATTCCACCAGGATAGTGAGATCTACCTTCTGGCCTTGATGTATACTTGGCTGGCCTCTGAGCCAGTGTTGATCAGCACGCCCCACGTGGGCCACGCCCACTGACCTGGATTCTTTTGGTGGGTGCAATTCAGCTGCCAGGCACAGTCTTTCCTTTGCTCTTTTTGTTCCTTTCTTGTCGTCCTCAGCAGTCCTGCCTCTATAACACACGCCTCTGTCTTCTTTTCCCGTAGACTCTGGTGATCTTTAGTCGTCACATTGGAAAACAGCTGCTCTGTGCGTCCTCAGTCGGCCGTCCCTGCTGAGCTCTCTGCGTCCTCAGTTGGCCATCCCTGTAGAGGGAGAATCCACCAGTTTTAGACTCCGTGATCGGCTCTCTCCTTTTATGGCCAGGCAGGCTTGGCTGCAGTTCCGCAGGTCTAGCTGAAACGCTTCACGCCCTGAGCATGGTTGAGAAGGGGAATTCTTTGTGACAGCTGGAAAGCAGGGCTTGAACTGGCGCTTACAGCGTTTCAACATTTTGTGGCATTTTCTCAGTTCAGATCAAATGATGCTTGTTAGGTGTCTTCAACTTGATAACTAGATGGTTAAAAGAAAAAGGAATGAGTCAGCACTTTCATAAAATAAAATTTCACCAGTGAATGCTGATTTTTTTTTTAAACTATGATGGACACTCTTAGTTCAAAGTGCTATTTTGGAGCAAACTCTGATGAAGCCACAATTGAGGAATGCAGAACTGTGCATGTTTCTATTAGAGGTAGATGGTAATTCCACGAGTAGAGCTGTTGAGAATTAGAAGTTTGATGGGCTGTCGGCTGTCTCAGTCAGTGACCTATGCTCAAGTGGAAAAAAAGTTATAGTCTTTGGTTATGATGTGATCAGTACCCACTTCTTCAGCCTTGTTGGTCAGTGTTCCCCTCCTTGAATTCACCTTCTTCTCTGTTTAATCTAAGCAAACACCATCTCCCCTGGGGTCCCTCCTATATGGTCCCAGAGGACTCTGTGTGTGAGTCTGTGTTAGCACTGAGAACGCCGTATTCCAATTATACAGGTACTCCCCTGTCTTTATGGAGAGGTAAAGACTGTGGACTTTTAACTCTCTTGAGAGCAAGGGTTTGTATCTTATTTATCTTTAAATCCTCAGAACTAGCACCATCCCTGTTTCAAGCTTAGCACTGAGTGAATCCATTTTTTAAGGATTAATGGATATGATTATTTTTAGTTCAACAACAGATTTACATAAAGGCTTTAATAATATTTTGGACGTCTAATGAACAAATATTCAAAATTAAAATATTTTTATCATAACTTTTTTAAAGCACAATATTTTTGTAAAATAGAGAAAAGAAAAATAATCACCCATATTCCCAGTTTTCTTCTTTGAACATTATTTTAACCTCTTCACCAGAAGTGTTTTAGGATAGTTTATCAAATTTGCTTTCCCTCTGGGACTGGAAATGCTTTAAATATAGAATAGATTTGGAAAGAAGTGTTATGTTTGCCATCCTTAGTCTTCCCATTAGACACATGATTGCTCCCACCAGTTATGTCAAGTCTCTATTTTTCTTCTAAGATGCTTGGGAGTTTTCTTCACTGAGTTTACTCTAAGGTTATTATATCGTTTTTCAGAGTTTTGAGTTCTGATTAAAATTATCATGGCAATGGCAAGAATGTGGGGAAAAGGAAATCTTTGCACACTGCTGGTAGGATTGTAAAAGGGTGCAGCCACTATGGAAAGCAGCACAGAGGGTCCTCAAAGAATTAAAAGTGACCCACCATATAATCCAGAAATCCTGCTTCTGGGTATTTACTCAAAAGAATTGAAATCTGGGTCTTGAAGAGGCATCTGCACTCCCATGTACATCACAGCATTAGTCATTAACAGACAAGCTGTGGAAGCAACTTAAATTTCCATTGACAGAAGAATAAGTAAAGAAAATATGGTAGACACCTATAACAGAGTGTTATTCAACCTTAAAAAAGAATGAAATCCTGCCATATACAAAAACATGAGTGAGCCGAAAGGACATTGTGCTAAGTGAAATAAGCCAGTCACAGAAGGACAAATACTGTGTGATTCTGCTTATATGTGGAATCTAAGATGGTCAAACCCAGAGAAACAGAGAGTGGAATCGTGGTTGCCTGGGATTGGGGGGGAGGGAAATAGGAAGCTGCAGTTTGAGGGGTACGCAGCTTCAGTTAGGAAAAATGAATGAGTTCTAGGGGTCTATTATACAACAGTTGTGCCTGTAGTTAACAATGGAATATTGTAAACTTGTTAATTTGTAGAGAGGATAGATCTCACGGTAGATGTTCTTACCACAAAACAAATCAGAAAGCCAAGTTCAGGAGGGTTCCTAGAATATATTCAGTACTTGTCTTATCCTGAATAGCTCCACATAGCTTCCTAACATACAAGTGAGGCAATGACATAGCAGAATCTCTAAGTTCAGTGTCCTTATCTGTAAAACAAACATACAAATAAACAAGCAAACAAGAAGGATACAAGGACAATACTAAAAAAAAGAAAAAAGAAACAAAACCGTGGCCTTAAATGTTCAGCACTTTGGTCCTGCCAGTCTAGCTATTAAAGTTCCAAGTCTTTCACCGTTCCCTCACCTCCTCAGTCTCATCTCCTTATGGAAGTGAGAGGACTCCAGAAGAGAGTGGGAAAACTGTTAGAATTTACATAGTTGAACTCCTGTTCTTTCATCCCTGTAGAAGGAAATGCAACCCACTCAAGTATTCTTACCTGGACAGTCCCACAGACAGAGGAGCCTGGCAGGCTGCAGTCTATGGGGTCGCAAAGAGTTGGACACGACTGAGCAACTAACTCTTTCATTACCACTCTGTTCAGTATAGGTTGGAGGCCAGTATCAGCACATGAGACTCTTATCCTTCTCCTGGCTTGTCCTAAAGAGTAAGAGAAGGGGAGACAAGTCGGAGAGTCTCATGGGAAAAGGAAGTGACCTCTCTTATTTACATCACTGGAAAACAATAATGGATGAAGACGGAGCAGAAAATTTGTGTCTCCATTTTGATGGTTACTTTCTTTTTTTTTCCTCTAAAACTTCCTACTGTGTATAGATCTGATTTTTTTTTAAATGAAGGATTCACTCCACTAAACAGATTCCGTTTCTCAGGCAACTGCAGACATTGCTGCTAAATCTTAATTTTCTGGAAAGGTCTTAAGGAGTTATAGTTTAATTTAGGCATGCTTTTCTGATGAAACTGCTTAACCTAGCCTAAATGTCCAGTCTTAGAACCATGAGCAAATAAATAGCTATAGTTTTAAGTCACTTGGATTTGTTGTAGTTTCTTATCCAGTAATAGCTAACTGATACACTGTATTTTCAGTAAATTCCATAATCAATGAAAAGAAGAAAACTACAGTACATGGAAACTGGCAGTCATTTAATAAATGTTTGTTGAATAAATAATTGCCTGAGTGAATAAATGCAAGAGACGGAGTCATATTTTTTTCTTAGTCAATTTCAGGTTTAACAAAGCTCATTTTGGTACCTGGAATGTTGAT
Organism: Madoqua kirkii; assembly: GCA_006408675.1. Classification (NCBI taxonomy): domain Eukaryota; kingdom Metazoa; phylum Chordata; class Mammalia; order Artiodactyla; family Bovidae; genus Madoqua; species Madoqua kirkii. Next base: position 14,482 of record SJYC01091086.1, read on the forward strand.
TTTCTTCTCCACTGCTGTGTTACCCCATACAAGTCTTTCTAATAACAGCGGTTACACTGAGTTGTAGACATTCGTGTGTGTGTTTCATTAGATTATGTGCAATTTGAGACCCTGGACAGTTTACTCATTAACTCTGTATCCTTAATTCACATATGCTCAGTGCACCCAAAATGTTGATTCTTTAGGATTTTAAAATTGTGTATGAAGTTTTGACTTCTGAAAACTTCATGACAGCCCTATCAGTATCAGTGGTTCTAAACATGGCTGAAAATTAAAATACTTTGAAAGGTTTAAAAAAAATCTCAGTGTCCAGCTTTAGGCCAACTCAGCCTCTCTAGGAGGTAGGATTAGGCACTGCTGATGTGCAGCCCATGTGAGAACCTGAGTTCAAATGTCCTCAAATCTTATCAGTATTAGCATTGGGAAATGACCCTCTCCAGCAATGAGAATCTATTAAGAAACAATTTGAAATCACAAAATATTCTAATTTTCAGAGTTAAAATATGAGTAATAACTGAAGTGTTAAATATTATAATGTGAATGCATGAATTTGTGTAAAGTATACAGGGCAACTCATAAAATCCTATTTTTGGTATTTGGCATGGAATTGTCTTTCTTTTAATTTTTCCTTTATTTTTAAAAGTTAAAACTATAAAATACTTCTTGCAATTTAAAAATTTTCAAACACCAATTTAAGTTCTCCATATTCAGTCAAGTGTTTTAAGATATTTTAACGTTTACTCCTTAGCGTTGATTTTGAACATTTAAAATTGGTTCATTTTAAAAAGTTTTCATTCAACAATAGCTCATTTAGAACAAATCCCTCAAGATTGCCTCTCACATGAATATTTATACCCTAAGATCTCAATTTGACAACATTAAGCTTTGTATTCTTATTTCTTAAACAACCAAAACATACTTATAGATTGATTTTAATGCCCTTTCTTTTCTCCATTTGAATACACTATGATTAAAAGTTCACAGCCTTGGTTACATTACATAATTTGAGAAATAATCAACAATGTCCCTGGTGATTAAATATTCAAGTTTGCAATTATTTTGTAACTTTTGTTCTGCTCTTTGCTCACTCTAAAAATTATCATAAAATTTTGAAAGATGTCCTCAGTGTAGAATATGTCCATAAAATATTAAATATTCAATTTTCCTCTATCATGGCTTGAAAAATTCATAATTACATGATGATCCACATAATAACTCATTCTGAAAAGTCATATATGGCACTCCCTCTGTGACTGAGTTAATAATTTACTGCTGTGTGGGATTTTCACTCTGCACTGTTAGTCTTGGGAACATTTATTAAGCAAATGTTCATTTGCAAAGATCAGGATGTGAATGAAGAGGGTAAGAATTTAATGAGGAGTGACAGACAGGTGAACTGATTCCATATAGAACTTTAGTACAAGGGAAAGCAAAGAGCTTTATCTTTCACTGCCTCGATAGACACCTGAAATGAAATATAGGAGACAGAGGGCAGGAGAAAAAAATGATGCTCTCCTGCAGGGGCCAACGGGGGGATAAATCAAGGGAAGCGAGGAATACAACTCAGGCCATTTGCAAAGACGCCATGGGATGTGATGTTCTGAGCTTATATAGAACAGGGCATGCTGACTTTTTATTTTAAAAGCACCAAATGCTGCCGAAGAGAATATTTCACATCTTTTCTTTTTTCTTTTGGTATTCCTAATTTTTATTGACAATAGCATTGAGTGACCAAAGTATGCAACTGAATGATAAGTAGACAGAAAGAAGCTTCCCCCAGACTGGTTATTTTATGGCTTAGGATTGCTTACAGAGACTTTTTGGGGGAACCATGTTACTTAAATAAAGGTCTAAAATTTTTATATGACACCTAGGAATACACCTTAGAAATGAATAATCCATACTTTTTATGTGGGCCAGTTCTGTAGAGATATAAGCAGTATGAATAATTTGATTCATTAAATAATTGTATCTCTTGGAACTGTGACTTCACCTTTCCATGTTGTCTAGGGCAGATTTTGGGTTTTTCACAACAGTGATGTGTTACCAGGAAGAATCATCAGATGGAACCAAGAAGAAAAATGGCCTGGCTACCTTATCATTACATTAATTTCTGATGATACACACCATGGTTTGAAAGAAGGGGTGAAGAATGCATACAGAGATAATTTTTCTGCCATTTTAAATTCTATTTTGGGCTTTCCTTGGGGCTCAGCTGGTAAAGAATCCACCTGCAATGCGGAGACCGGGGTTTGATCCCTGGGTTGAGAAGATCCCTTGGAGAAGGGAAAGGCTATCCACTCTAGTACTCTGGCTTAGAGAATTTCATAGACTATATAAGTCTATTTGGGGTATGGTAAGGGCTAAGTAAATACATAAATGAAGAAGCTAAAATAAAGTGACAACCAAAAATAAGAACACACATGCATTTGAAATTTGCTGAAGATTTATCTGAAATCACCATTTCTCGTATCGTCATGCTTCAGTTTTTTCATCTATAATGATAAATTATGAAAACCAGAGGCAACCACCAAGGAGGATGTAAAGAGAGAATAAAGTTTTGTAGATTGGAAGAGATAGATTTAATTTGGTTTATCTCCCCTTCAAAGTAGAGGTTACATTTGCCATCTTTGACAGTGTTGAACTTTGCCTCAGTCCTGTGCTCCTGAAAAATAATGGAGGTGAAGGTACATACTGGTATATAAAGACCCTGGTTCAAATCCTGCTTTGCCTTTGGTTGACTATGGCCTTAGACATCTCATAACAACTCTGATGGTTTCCTCACGTGGGGAAATCTGTATCGTAGATTAGGGACTCTTTTCAGAGCTCCTACAACTCTAAAATTCCATGGATAGAGAATGATGCTAGTGTTTCCTTATAGATTGATAGAGAAGACAATTTTAAAATCCTTTTTTCCCAACCTCATTTATTTTGGGGGGAACATGTATTGATAGCCCTTTAGGTTTAATGTTCTGCCTTAAATTTTTTATCTAGATGAAGAGGCTATGGATTCTTGAATTTCAGCATTTATTCTGAGAGTAAGCCAGAAATTGCTGTGCTGAAAAGTATTCTTTGAACTTCAGTTTTATTACCTGGAGATGTTTGGAACTTTGACCAATAATAAATACCAGAGAATTCCTTCATGTGCAGTTCCCCAGGGCTGTATTAAAAAGAAAACAAAACTGTTTTCTATTGAAGAATAGCCAGTTAACAATGTTGTGATCATTTCCGGTGGACAGCAAAGGGACTGGGCCGTATGGATCATGTATCCATTTCCCCCTAAACTCTCCTCTCATCTAGGCTGCCACATAGCATTGAGCAGAGTTCCCTGTGTTATACAATAAGACCTTGCTAATTATCTATTTGAAATATAGCCATGTTAGGGAGTTTGAGATTGTAGGGCTTTAGATTTAGATAAGGGCCTGGGTGTAATGCCAAGATGTCTTGCTTTCAGATTTCCAGCCACTTGGAAGAAAAGTGTCTTCAGTGTTCTCCTCTTCATGGAGATGCAAGTAGAAGCTGTTCTTAACTCGTGTTCAGTGAGGAATCACTAGAATATTTTTTTAAGATATAAAGAAATGCTTGGGTTCTGGTTTTAACGTAGGCCCAGCTATTAAAACCAGGTTCCTCCCATTTTATAAATAGAGAATGAGAATTCTTGCAGTAGCATATTTTACAGGTATTTTGAATGAGACAGAGAGTCTGGGTTCCATTTTGTATGCCCTAGTAGAATGACATGTATGATTGCTACAGTCTATGTATACTTACGTAAGAGAAAAGTATTTAATAATGTTTATTTAAGAATCAAAATGCATCTAGTCTTTTCTCTGTAATCTCCTGGATTTATCCTCATTTTTGTTCTCAGCTCTCACTTTCAAAACGTAAATTTTAGCTTGTCCTTGCTGAAACTCACGCTGCATTTATTAGTCAATTTACTCTTGTTTGCTACAACAAAGTCACCATCCCAAGAAAGGCTTAATTTTCATGTCAGATAGGGACCAGAAAAGGATTTATAACCAAGTTCTTTAATTCCTAATAAGTCAATTTCCTCATCAAAAATATTAGTTACCAAGGTCTAAATGAGGTCACTTTCAAATGCCAGGCAGAAATACAGTACTCAATGATGTATTATAAGTAATTCCTCTAAGTATAAATTTTAAGATCAAGTAATGCAGAATTTTAATTAGAGCACTGAAGAAGCTCAAGCTGATTGTATCTCTACTTAACGATAATGATTAAAACATTAACAACAAAAACAGTGAGTGTTGGAGGAAATTCTTTCTAACCTCAAATGCAATGAGTTCCTGATTAATATACATTCTTGTATGGTAACATCCAAAACATGCATATGTGAATATAGGCACCCCTACATTTATATCATTAAAAGTTGCCAATAAAGTATAAGATTTTTGTAACTGCAATGAAAATATTTTGTAGGATATGTAAACTGGAGGCTCCACTGAGTTGCTCTAAAATTATTTGGTTAAAGGGTAAATACACCTTGTACATCATAATGAAAGTCTTATAGGTAGGGGTAGAGATTAACACTTCGGGCTGTCTACAGAATATTAATAAAATTCAATATATTTTCTAAAAGGTATAATTTATATTTTGTGGAAATGAGACCCTTTTCTAATAAAATTCTTCTGTCCTTCATTCTGTTCATATAATTCTGCTATAAATCATCCTGTAGGAATATTTTCCCCCTAAATATTCATCTCAGGGAGAACCTATTTAAATAAGCCCTCTTAGCAAGATCTTTCAGAATTAAAATTACACCACGAGCGATACTTCATCCAATATGTTTCCTCCTATAAAATTTTCTTATGCCTCAAATAATATTTTTGTTGAATTACATTATGTTCACATGGTCGATCTGAGGTGACTTTGATAGGAAAGAAACGCTGTAGTGAAAGAGCAACAAATTATTTCCGCCTTTTTAATTGCACCTTCTCTGGGTCCGAGCCAGGGCAGCTCCTTTCTGCTCCCCCATCTACATATATAGTGAGAAAAACCTAAGGGCACTATTCTCAGCTTCACCACAAAGAAAGAATAAAAAGGAAGACAAATGGCTGCTGGATATACTAGGTTTCCTTGGTCTCTGATAAACTAGAACATTATGCACTTTCATAGTCATCCAAAGCTAATTTTACCCCTACTGTCCGCTAGTCATTAGACTAAAATCTTTTATTTAGTTCTGATAGGAATACAATAAGTAATTGGATTTCTTAGGATGTGAGGTAAAATATGGAGAGGAGATAGACGTATCAGGCATACCCACATACACACACACACACACACACACACACACAGAAGCATATGCACACACACAATACATTAATGTCAGAACCTACGCAAGGTCTCATACTGGGCGTTGCCCCTTGAAAATATTACAGGAAGTTTCTGTGAATCAGACAGACTGACTCCTCTGGGCTTTGAGGAGCTTTTGATGGGGGTAATTAGCAAATCTCCTGCTTTTGTACATCATTAAGTGCTTGACAAATGAATATTCACATGTTTTATTTCATCTAATTTCCATATGGAAACTGAGGTTTAGTCAGGTGAAGTGACTCCCTAAGATTACACAAGTCCTGGAGATGTTTTCTTTTTCATTTGTTTGCTTACTTGTTTAACTATCGTTGATTTACCGAAAAATACTCAATGCTTCATGAATTTGCATGTCATCCTTGAGCAGGGGCCATGATACTCTCTGTATTGTTTCCATTTTAGTATACAGGCTGCTGAAGCAAGCACCTTGGTATTGTTTTCTGATGCAAAGGCAAGGACTCCACCAGTGTGTTGCTATCAACTCACCTGTTCATCCTCCTGGGCCTTCTGGGAGCCCTCGGCATCAAGCGAGAGTTGAATCAGGGGCTCAGATTAAACGTGTGCCTTTATTGTGAGATCTACATGAGAAGCAGTGGTACACACAGGCCCCACAGTCCTTGCAAACACTGGAGACTTGATAAACCCTCTGTGTGTGACATGGAGCATCACAGCCTGTAAAATAATTGTGTCTGGGAGCAGAAATCACTACCCTTATCCTCTGTGACTTCCAAAACCATTTGGTTTCCTAGAGAAGAGCAGACTAGAGAGCAGCTGCCGGCCTTCAGTATAGTTCACAGACATTTATGACATGCTCGTGTTAATTATAAACTACAGTATGTGTGTGTGTGTGTGTGTGAGTTGCTCAGTCATATCCAAGTCTTTGCAACCCCATGGGCTGTAGCCCACCAGGCTCCTCTGTCCATGGGATTCTCCATGCAAGAATACTGGAGTGGATTGCCATTCCCTTCTCCAGGGGATCTTCATGACCCAAGGATCAAACCCGTGTCTCCTACATTTCCTGCACTGGCAGGTAGATTCTCTACCACTGTGCCACCTGGAAGTCTCTATTACTGTTCAATAATAGTAATTACAGCTATTATTATCTTCCCCGCTTAATAAGTAAGCAAATTTAAGCACAGAGACGTTAATTACTTGCTCAAAATCACATAAATCCAGTAGAACCAAAATCTGAACCCAGCCAGAACTTAAGCTAGGCTCTGCTGCCCCTTTAGATATTACGAGCTATACTAAGTGACAAAGAGACCAAAATCAACAAGGGTCCTTCCTTAATAAATCCAGAGTCTGTATGGGAGATAAGGCCTCCTTGGTGGGTCAGATGGTAAAGAATTTGCCTGCAATGAAGGAGACTCAGCTTTCATCCCTGGGTTGGGAAGATCCCCTGGAGAAGGGAATGGCAACCCACTCCAGTATTTTTGCCTGGAGAATCTCATGGACAGAGGAACCTGATGGGCTAGAGTCCATAGGGTCACAAACAGTCAGACCCAACTGAGCACAGCATAGCACAGGCTGGTTTAGCAGGTCCAATCAGAGTTTCAGGTAAAGGAGGTAAGGATAAGACTACCTTCAGGTAGACTAGGGAAGGATGTAGCAGAAGACAGTCTTTGTGACCTCAGGAGACAGTGGGAAGAAGGAGAGAGAAGTTGGGTGAGACGGGAGATGTCAACCTGTTTTCCCTTCCTGGGGTTGGTTTGGGTGGCAGTGGTGTGCAGTGAGGAGGTGATGGGCACTGGGGTCACCCAGCTGTCAATGACAGGGGAGGCAGTCAGGGGGAGGCCCATGCTCCACTCCCCTGTTTGGAATTCTGATTGGAGTCTGCTCCACCCAGAGCCTCGTGAGGAGACGGGAGGTGAGCTATGACCGGACAGAACAAGGTCTTCCTGGTGCTCTTGAGGTTTTCTCAGTTCCATGCTGTAGAAGCTGAGTTGGTGCACAGTCGACCAGTCCTGGGGACAACACTGCAGGTGACTCATGAGTCAGGGAACTGGACAGTAGACATGATGGAGATTCAGGATTTTTCCAGGAGCCTAAAGAATAAGCACATGTGCAGGACGCCCAGCTGCCTGATGGAGTCAGCACACAGCAGAAATATGAATCACTAGCCAGGGCACACCCTTGACTCACGTGTCTGCTAGTGTTGGCCTCTGCCCCCCACGCCCCTGAAGCTGAAGGCACAGACCCGTTGCTCTTTATAGAGGAGAGAAGCTGGGTAAGCACTAGCGTATCTGAGCATCTGAACAGACCGAGACACAGTGTGAGTTAACCTTGCCTCCCTCCCACATCATCTGCAGCATGGAGAGAACTTTGGGCAGTCAGGGTCTTCACAAACATGCTTTCTTCTTCTCTGAGGTCTTGGTTCCTCTAGCATGACATGTGAGATAAAAGCACATTTACAACAATTGCTAGCAAAAAAAGGAGAAAAAAGTTTAATAAACCTGTATCACGAATACTCTTTTTAATAAGAATATTTTGTTTGTTCTTACCTGTAAGAAAAGAGGACTTACTACTAATGCAGCATTTTAACTTAGCAAAAAGAAGTGATTGGGCCCAAGAAGTGCTTACTAGGAAGTATTTTCTGAGATAAGGTCTAATTCTTTAATTGCCATTAATTTGTACCCAATTAAAAGGAGACACTAAAAACTATAGTGAGTATAAATGAAGGAAATCAAGCTGGTGAAGAATCTGGAAACCCTGGAGAGTTTCCCCTACTGAAGATAAGGCAGTGGTGAAAAAAACGACTGGCTGCAAATATATAAAGGGTTCTGTTGATAAAATCAGGTAACCAACATAAATTTGCTTAATGGGCTCTATAGTGCTTTGGAGATGTTAGCTTTTTCTACCTTATTTTATTTGCTATAGTTCCAGATGACAGAAGCAGACCCAATGGGTCAGATGGATAAAGAAGTAGATTGTACCTCTGTATATAAAATTGTGAAGCGTCTGATAGTGGAATGTGCTGCCTTAAACATGGAAACTGACAGTGTTTTGAGACAGGATGAATTTGTCTTTAAGGTCACTTTCAGGCTCTAAGTCTCTGCTGTTCTAGGAAATGATTTCTTAACGCATAGATTTCATCTATGGGTCTTTCTTCCTTAAAATTGAAGAGGAGAAATAACGTTCTCCAGGACAAGTGTCTGGAGCTCCACTAAGTCAGTTCAGTCATGTCCAACTCTTTGTGATCCCATGGACTGTAGCCTTCCAGGCTCCTCTGTCCATGGCATTCTCCAAGGAAGAATACTGGAATAGGTTGCCATTTCCTTCTCCAAAGGATCTTACCAACCCGGGAATGGAACTGGGTCACCTGTAGGCAGATTCTTTACCATCTGAGCCATGGGGAGAAGCCCCAGGTGTCTGGTAAGTGGTGGATTTTTGCACCTATGAGGATAAGTGATCACAGTAGCTTGTTCAGAATGCGGGCCTTGAGTCAGAAGCTGTAGCACTGTCTGGGAGCAGGTTAGAGAGGAAGAACCCTGGCCCACCCCAGAGAGTCTGAGATTGAGTTTGCAAGAAGGTGGGAGGAGCTTGGAGTTAGACACTGGGGGTGTGGGAGTGCTCAGACCTGGGAGAGACTGCAGAGCTCTGGGAACCACAGCAGCTTCAGCTCAGAATCCTGCCTGCCCTTCCATCAGGGCAAGTAACCCAGACCTCAGAGTGAACCCATGGGGGCTTATTTTGGGTTAAAATCAGTGGTGCCCATTGTCAGGACAAATACAAATCAAATATGAGAGGCTTAATTCCTCCTGATGAAAGTAAGGAGAGAGATTTCCCTTCCCTGCTTTTTCTCAGAGCATTTACTTTGCATGCCCAGTCTGCTGCCGGTCACTACTATGATTCAGGCACTAAGTCGTGTCTGACTCTTTGCAACTCCATGGATCGTAGCCCATCGGGTTCTTTTATCTGTGAGATTTTCTCGGCGAGAATCTTGGAGTGGATTGCCATTTCCTTCTCCATCATTTATTTTAGAAAACATGTAATTACAAGTACTTCCTCATTTGTTTGACACATATAAGAATCTTTTAAAAAATAAGATAGGCCTTTTTTCAGCTTTCTGACCTGAGCATGTCTTTCTCAAGGACCTGGGAAGCATCTCCTTAAACATCAAGGGAGACAGGGCCCCATCTCCCAGTCTCTGTAGGTGGGCAAGAACCTGATTTTGGTGGGTGTCTTGTTCCAAATCGCAAAGCTACTCCCTGTCACAAAGAGATGAGTAGTGTGTTTTCACTCTGGAAAAAGTGAAATTAGCCAACACAAACGGTAACCCCAACTACCAGGCGAAGTCAGGATGGACTGCTGGTGACAAATGGTGCCGCTGAGTGCTCTGACTTGAGGACTAGCTCCTGTTTACCTCGAGAGTATGTATGCAGTGGCTTGCATCTTCTGAAGATTCTTTTCTCTTTACATATCTTAGGGGATTCTCTCTGATTCGCTTTGGTTTCTGGTTTAATGCTTATTCAATAATAAGCTTGTTTTCTTTCTCTACTATTTTTGTGGAGAGGTTTTCTGTATCAGAAGATTTTGTTTTTAAAATATATTTCCCCAACACTATATTGTTATGCTGATAGATTAAGTATCTTACCTATCTATCCTGCCCTTCCACAGGGCCCTCCCTTTCCTTCTCCTTCCCTCCCTCCATCACTCCTCAGCTGTCCTTTATCTTTCTTTATCTTTCTATTTTTTCCCCCAAATTGGTATGTAAACCCATTCTCCAGTGAAATTATTCTGTGTAGATGGGCTGGAATGTTTATGAAAGGACATAGGTCATAGATATCCTGAAAAAAGGTGAGAGTATGTAACCAACAATTAAAACACTGATTTAATGCAGAGTGTTTTCTTTGCAGTGAGGAAGTTTAGAACTGGGGCCTCTGGTGTTGAGAATTTGGAACAAAGAAAGTTTCCTTCTTAAAGGAAGATGTTTATTTGAGGATATTGGTAAATATAAAAAAAATACGAACTTCTCATTCTGAGAGGTATAAGGTTGGAAATTATAAAATGCCTATAGTATAGCATAGTATATGTGTGTGTGTGTGTATGTTAGTTACTCAGTTGTGTCCTCCGACTCTGCCAACCTATGAACTCTTCTGTTCATGGGATTTTCCAGGCAAGAATACTGGAGTGGGTTGCCATTCCCTTCTCCAATATATAGTATAGTATGATGTTATACTTATTATATTTCAATCAGTTCATCTATATTTGTGTGTATCTATATCTGTCTATCTATCATCAGAAGCCATTTCATTTGTTCTTTGGGGAATGAGAAAAATGTTTATTTAAATACGATGATGAAGTCCATGTATTAGCAGACAGGGGAGATGCAGATTATTGCCATTGTTCATTTCCAAGGCATCATTCTTTGGTTATAAAAGCTACCCAAAGAGCATATTAGTGAAACAGTTTATTTAAAAGTACTCATTAAACAAAAATATAGAACCTCTGAAATGATTTAAGCAAGTGATATGATTCTGTTTCTATTGATACAATACAGGAGTTGATGAGCTCCCTAACTCTTCAGTGGGGAGCAAGATCCTGGGAAGCCCCTCCCAGCTTGACTAGGGATATATCATCATGTCCCTGACCTTCCTAATAACTATAGCAGTAGCGTTCCTGGTGAAGTCTCTTTTGTCAATATCAGCAAATACTTAACCTTTTGAAGCCAAAATGCACATCTGAAGTAAATATTAAAATATCTCTTAATTCTCTCAGAAAGCTTAGACTCTGAAATTGTTTGCACAAGACTGTGACTTAATTTCTGAACCTTACCTTTTTCTCCCCAGAGGTTTTGACCTTGTCCATGCCAGAGAGCCACAAAGCAATGTCTGGCATATGAATAAATACAAATAAAATCTCACGTTTTGCATAACCACAACTATCATTCCATACAGCACAGGACTATCTTAGGTCTACTGAAGAATTCTATTTTTACCACAAATTCAAAGCTATCTAGTGTTACTTTTCTTAATTAAGCTGGGCTGATCTCACAATTCAAAAGGCTTCATTTTTTTCCCTGCGTAAATTAAACTCCCTGTGCAATGCAGTGACCAAAACAAATAATCTATGACCTACAAACAAGACACTTGCATTCCCTGAAGAATTACGCTCTTGTTTCCTCTAGGTTATACATCTTTGAACCTCTCTTTGCTGTAACGACCTTCTGGTGCTCATTGCAAGCTGATTACCATTAACACAGCTATAATGCAGCAATTTTCTTGGTGTATGTCTAGGAGAAATGCTCATCTGAATGCAGTCAGGGGACAAAATTAACTGCATAAATCTACAGCACAAACTGGATCTCGTCCAACTTTACACGCATCGTCTTTCCTCTCCTAGTTGTGACATCATGGTCCAGATTCCCACTGACGGCTTAATAAGTATCTCAGGGTTTCATATTTAATTTCCTTTCATCTCTGTATATTACATTTCCAAGCTTAATTTCAAGAGTGCCTGACCACCTTATTACCATGTCTGGTAATATATATTTACCTTTAATCTTTTAGCTATGTCCCCTAATGGCTCTTTTATGAGATTCTTGTCTACTTTATTTTTATCTTTTCTTTCACATTTATATCTTTTAAAAAATGTTGGATGATAGAGTAGGGTTTCAGGACACACACACATTGACACATCTATGGAGCTAGGATCAAGACTGAGATACATCAGTATTTTAGGAGAGAGGCATAAATATTACTGTCTTGCAAGACAGAATTACATGAATAGTCATGAAAGGAAGTGAAGTTTTAATGAAGAGAATAAGGGATGTGTGAGACCTGGATTTGCTTTCTTGCCACCATCGCAGCCATCCAGTGCTTCCTTGACAACGCTGGTCTCCAAGCATGCATTGGTGAAGAGGAAAAGTTAAAATTTTACATAACCTCCTGCTCCTCTGCCTCTGTAACTCTGTAACTTTTCTTCTTGCAAAGTCTGGATCACGTAGGTCATGTAGTCTCCGAAAGTGGGGACTTACAATACTAGGAACTGGAGCTTATCTTTCTCACCCTTGTACTGCTCTTTGCAATTGTCCAGCCCCTGCAAACCTGCTTCATCATGCCTGTCCGTGTAAAGATCAGGCATCCCCCTCCACATCTTGATGACTGTTCCCGTGCATGCAAAACCCCTTGGTTTAAACCAGCCTATTAGCAGCTGGTGTTGCCCACTATAGTAGGTCTATAAAAACTCTGTAACCCCTTTTTCGGGGCTCAGAGCTTAGGTGTTAACTCCTCTAGGCCCGCCAGCGTAATAAACCTGAGTTCTCCAAGTCTCCAAGTGTGGTGCTTGGTTTCTTGATTACTGGTTTCTGCAACACTGATGATTGCTAACTCTCAGCTTGTAGGTTATGAGCTGACAGGAAAGTTCCTGGGACTCTCTGAAATTCTTATTCTGGATTGTTCTTTGAAGGTAGTACTTAAATATTATGGCCAATGAACAAATGACATTGGGGAGATTATGAAATTTGGGTTTCATAATGCTTACATACCAGAATAATAAGAAATGTGTTGGCATCAAAATCACTATTAAAATAAAACAAGATTTGATGTGATTACAGAGTAAACCACAGTATGAATAATCACTCTAAAAACAGAAGAAAAAGTTATGCATTTTATAATCAAGAATGGCTAAAATTCAAATTTATATTCTTTAAAAACAAGCTGTGTCCAGTTTTATTTTCAAAGCATGAAATAAATTCTCTGTGCTTTCTCAGTTTAAGAAAGCAGACCAAGATGCCATAATCTCAAAAGGTTAATATAGTTTCCCAGATTTCCTGACTGATTCCCAAGGAGAAACTTATCTCCTTAAGCAAAACAACTCAACAAATACCAGTGGTAGTCTTTACACTGCCCAGAACACACTGGTACTTTCTCTGCAAACAAGAGAGTGGTGCATATTTGCTGTGTGGCAATCAGAAATGGTTTGCCCTGAACAAAAAATTTGTAAACTGGTGTGTGTCTAGATTGTGAAAGTTCAGCTGTAAATGCTTATCTTTTTATCTATAATCATTTAATTTTACATTCATTCATTCATTCCACATCCAACATCTATCTGTGAAATTTTACTTTGCTATATTCCAGTCACTCTGCTAAATACTGGCTTTCCAGGTGGCTCAGCTGGTAAAGAATCTGCCTGCAGTGCAGGAGATGCAAGTGATGCAGGTTCGATCCCTGGGTTGGGAAGATTCCCTGGAGGAGGGCATGACAACCCACTCCAGTATTCTTGCCTGGAAAAATCCCATGGACAGAGGAGTCTGGTGGGCTGCAGTCCATGGAGTCACAGAGAGTCAGAAAAGACTGAGTGACTAAGCTCAGCACAGATGCTAAATCCTGGAGTTATGATGGCATATAACAGTCCACATTGAGAAGAAGCATAGTACTACACAAGACTTCCTTGGTGGCTCAGATGGTAAAGAATCTGCCTGCAGTACAGGAGACCCGGGTTTGATCCTCGGGTCAGGAATATCCCCTGGAGAAGGGAATGACTATCCACTTCAATTTTCTTGCCTAGAGAATTCCATGGACAGGGGAACCTAGTGGTTTATAGTCCATGGATCACAAAGAGTCAGACACAACTGAGTGACTAACACACTGTGATAATATCATAGAGAAAAATATAAGGCAGGATTTAAATGCTGGCTCTGATATTCAACAGCAGCCTTCGTCTGCGTGGACTGCAGTGACAAAATACTATAGATCGAGTGGCTTAAACAGAAATGCATTTTCTCACAGCTTTGGAGGCTAGAAGTCCAAGTTCAGAGATTAGAATCCCAGCATGGTGAGGGTCTGGTGAGAACTGTCTTACTGGCTTGCAGACAGCCACCTTCTTACGTGCACACAAAGAGGAGAGAGAAAGTATTCTTTCTGGTGTCTCTCCTTACAAGGGCACCAATTCCATCATGAGGACCCCACTCACATGGCCTCATCTAAAATGAATTATCTCCCAAAGTCCGCATCTTCAAATACTGTATCACATAGTGTGATGGTTGGAGTAAGGCTTCAACATATGAATTTGGGTGGAGAAGACACAATCCAGCCATAACAGCATCTATGCTACTCTGAGAGTCTACTTCCTCCATTGTGAAGTGTAATACTACACGCCTCTTGAATGATTTGATAATACCATTAGATAGTATAGGTGCTTCCCTAGTAGCTCAGAAGGTAAAGCGTCTGCCTGCAATGCAGGAGACCTGGGTTCCGTCCCTGGGTCGGGAAGATCCTCTGGAGAAGGAAATGGCAACCCACTCTAGTACTCTTGCCTGGAGAATCCCATGGGCAGAGGAGCCTGGTGCGCTACTGTCCATGGGGTCACTGCTCCTTTCCCAGTAAAAGTTCCCAGTATGGGAATAGATGAGTGAGTAGGGCAAGGAGAAATACAGTGGCAAGCTACTGTTAGATCACTTTCTGACTCATTCTGTAACAGCAGCGTGAAAAAAGTGCTGTAGCCACTCACAGAAAGGAGCCGTTAATTCTGTTTCTGCCCTCTGGAAATAATGAGGGACACAGTAGAGGGACGTGGAGTAAGCAGTGCCTAAAAGAGAGATTGTTTGGGTAAGGTTTTCGAGATGGAGTAAAATATTCTAGGCTAAGAAGTTAAGAAAGACCTTTCAGACTGAACAAAGATGATGGATCCGTGACAGGGCATGGCTTTGGTGGGGAATCTGCTGTGACATGACTATGAACACACATCTCAGGAGCTGAACACACATTAAGGTAGCTTGCTTTTTCCTTTGAAAGGCCTTCTATCCTTTCATTCTCTCATCTTAATAGCATATCATCTATGGGAAAGGAAAATTTATGCTGTAGTTCACAGAGCACAAATTGGGAAGATTTCAGAACTCTGGGTTTTGGAGTTTCAGATATAAATGGCTTCACAGGGACTTCCAAATACAAGGAGATACATGGAGGAAGTCTCAGCCTCCTGTGGAGTCTGATAAACCCTCTGAGCAGCTGCTAGTTTATGTCCTTGAAAGGATGTCTGTTAAGGAGACAGTCCCAAACGCTGAAGGTTTCCTTTTCCAGATTGAAAAAAAAAAACCTTTTATATCACAGATAGGGATCAAAGAGAGCCACTCACATTTGCACTTAGAGTATCAGATTTTTCTTCTTAAAATAAAACAAAACAGAAACTTTTTTATTATAACGGTAGCACATGCTCACTTTAAAAACTACAAGCTACAAACAAAGGAGACCAAAATAAGCCCTCTGTATTCTTATTACCTGAAGATAATGTTTAAATTCTCAGAGATTGTACTTTTTTTTATACTTGTTGTATGCAGATAATATTTTACCTTTCTGTACAATTTATAATTTGCTTTTTCAAGTCAAGTTTTATTAGAAATAAGAAGCTTCTCCAATATAATGGTTACTTAGTATTTTACTGTAAAGTTGTATTGTACTTTATGTTAATCAATTTCATATTTTTATTTACTTAAATTGTTTTTGGAACTTCTGATATGCTGTTATAGTTTCAAATTTTGTAAAAGCTAATATTTGTTAAGATAAATTTCTAGAAGTGAAATGTTTCAAGTTAAGGGTACATACACTTTCAAGGCAGTTAATAAGTGTTATAACTTGCTGGCTACAAAGAATGTACAGATGTAAAAATTTACCAAACTTTTATGAAACTATATCCTCTATGTTTTTGCTAAAACTTGACACTGTCATTTCTTAATTGCCTATTTGATATCTTTTTTAAAAGTAAGCTTTAATAGGGTGGAAATATGTGAGCTTTAGAAGAGGGAGAATTGGAAAGACTGGAAGTCCAGATAGAAAGGCCTGCTTGAGGGTCCACGGATGTACCTCGTCTGGATTATGTTTGCAAGGTGTGTATTCTGCACTTTTTCCCAAGAAATTATGACATCATACTTATTAGAGATCTCTCTCTCTCACACACACACAGACACACACACACACTTTGAAAACTTTCTCTGTTTTTCTACAGATATGCCCTTTCTGTCTCACTGGAGTTGCCTCCTCCATTGCAACAATTAAGGGTGAGTCCCAGAGGTTAGGCTTCGGCATTTTTATGGGGGGTGTCCGTATCCTCTCCAAGACCCCAATAATATGAAGTCACAGAGATACCGCCTTTGCAAGCACAATTTTCTCTTGGATTCTAGAGATATTAGGTTACTATTTATATGATGACATACAGATATTGAAATTTTCACAAGGTAAATTATTAAAGTGATCATGGAGATAAAACCAGCAAAAGGGCTATTTTTTAAAAAGTAAAGTTTTCAGGGGAGGTCACTAATTCACTTGTAATTCACCAAACCATAAACCTGAAGCCGAAAATAAACAAAGGGCTCCTGCCTTGAGGATGCCTTAAGTTGTAAACAATAGATACGTGTGGTTATGAGGAATGTATGTGGGGAAAGGATGAGTTACAATGTAGCATAAGGTAGTGAGAGGGCTGTTTGTGAGTCAGAGTTGTTTTCCTTGTTTAGTGGATAAGTCGGGTCTGAATCTTTTGTGACCCCATGGACTGTAGCCCACCAGGCTCCTCTGTCCACGGGATTTCCCAGGCAAGAATACTGGAGTGGGCTGCCATTTCCTTCTCCAGGGGATCTTCCTAACCCAGAATCTGAACCCAAATCTCTTGCATTGGCAGATGGATTCTCTCCCACTGAGCCACCTGGGAAGCCCTGTGAGTCAGACAGCTGAGCTCAAATCCACTTCTGTTACCTCCTAGCTGTGTAACTTTGGCAACAGACTTCTTATAGCTCTTAACTTACCTGTAAGATAGAGATAGCAAAAGTCTTCTCAATGGGTGTGTGACTAAATGACCTATCTGTAAAGTACTTAACAAAATGTCTAGCTCACTATAAGTGGTCAAAAATCGTAGATATAATTGTAAGCTACATTCTATTATCTATTCCTTTGTAGTTTTAATTTAACATTTATAAAATGTTCACAAAGGATACAAACAAGATATAGAGTAGATACATAAAACTGTTACATTCTTACACAGAAGAAAAGATTAAGTAGTAGTGAAAGATGACAATGCAGTAGGTCATTATCCTGCTACTTTACTTGGTTAGGGCAGAACGCAATAGAGAACATGATTTTTTTTTTTAAGAACAAGTCTTATTGTTTCTCTAAGATTTTTTGGACTGAAATAAAAGATAGCTGATTTTTTTCCCCCCAGTGAATAGGTAATTCAGTGATATCAGGTAAACAGTAAATTTACAAATAACTAGGTTCTTGATATCAAGATCCATTGGTATCTTGGGAAAGTGAGAATTCTGGCCAAATTACAAATCAGATCTTAGAAAATAAATCTAGATACAGAGATTACTTAACAACAGACTGGAAACCATTGATGAACAATTCAGTGATATCTATCTCTGAGTCAAGGTTACTGAAGATGGTTTAATGGATGGAGGATGCAGAAGTGTCTTCAGATACACAGGCACTCAAGAGATATCATTTCTAATTAATACATTAGGTTTCATTTTATTATTATGTCTTTAATACAGCATTCTAATACTTTGGTATAAAAAAAGTAGAGTATTATGTATGTACCAATTAGCTTGGGCTTCCCGGTGGTTCTGACAGTAAAAAAATCAGCCTGCTGATGACATACAGATATTGAAATTTTCACAAGGTAAATTATTAAAGTGATCATGGAGATAAAACCAGCAAAAGGGCTATTTTTTAAAAAGTAAAGTTTTCAGGGGAGGTCACTAATTCACTTGTAATTCACCAAACCATAAACCTGAAGCCGAAAATAAACAAAGGGCTCCTGCCTTGAGGATGCCTTAAGTTGTAAACAATAGATACGTGTGGTTATGAGGAATGTATGTGGGGAAAGGATGAGTTACAATGTAGCATAAGGTAGTGAGAGGGCTGTTTGTGAGTCAGAGTTGTTTTCCTTGTTTAGTGGATAAGTCGGGTCTGAATCTTTTGTGACCCCATGGACTGTAGCCCACCAGGCTCCTCTGTCCACGGGATTTCCCAGGCAAGAATACTGGAGTGGGCTGCCATTTCCTTCTCCAGGGGATCTTCCTAACCCAGAATCTGAACCCAAATCTCTTGCATTGGCAGATGGATTCTCTCCCACTGAGCCACCTGGGAAGCCCTGTGAGTCAGACAGCTGAGCTCAAATCCACTTCTGTTACCTCCTAGCTGTGTAACTTTGGCAACAGACTTCTTATAGCTCTTAACTTACCTGTAAGATAGAGATAGCAAAAGTCTTCTCAATGGGTGTGTGACTAAATGACCTATCTGTAAAGTACTTAACAAAATGTCTAGCTCACTATAAGTGGTCAAAAATCGTAGATATAATTGTAAGCTACATTCTATTATCTATTCCTTTGTAGTTTTAATTTAACATTTATAAAATGTTCACAAAGGATACAAACAAGATATAGAGTAGATACATAAAACTGTTACATTCTTACACAGAAGAAAAGATTAAGTAGTAGTGAAAGATGACAATGCAGTAGGTCATTATCCTGCTACTTTACTTGGTTAGGGCAGAACGCAATAGAGAACATGATTTTTTTTTTTAAGAACAAGTCTTATTGTTTCTCTAAGATTTTTTGGACTGAAATAAAAGATAGCTGATTTTTTTCCCCCCAGTGAATAGGTAATTCAGTGATATCAGGTAAACAGTAAATTTACAAATAACTAGGTTCTTGATATCAAGATCCATTGGTATCTTGGGAAAGTGAGAATTCTGGCCAAATTACAAATCAGATCTTAGAAAATAAATCTAGATACAGAGATTACTTAACAACAGACTGGAAACCATTGATGAACAATTCAGTGATATCTATCTCTGAGTCAAGGTTACTGAAGATGGTTTAATGGATGGAGGATGCAGAAGTGTCTTCAGATACACAGGCACTCAAGAGATATCATTTCTAATTAATACATTAGGTTTCATTTTATTATTATGTCTTTAATACAGCATTCTAATACTTTGGTATAAAAAAAGTAGAGTATTATGTATGTACCAATTAGCTTGGGCTTCCCTGGTGGTTCTGACAGTAAAAAAATCAGCCTGCAATGCAAAAGACCCAAGTTCAATCCCTGGGTAGGAAGATCCCCTTGAGAAGGAAATGGTAACCCATTCCAGTCTTCTTGCCTGGAAAATCCCATGGACAGAGGAGCCTGGCGGGCTACAGTCCATAGGGTCACAAAGAGTCAGACACGACAGAATGATTAACACACACAGACACACACCAATTAGTTTAGTGTTTAATTTTAGGAAGAGTCAGCTGTTTTCACCAAGAATCCATTGTCCATAGATGGGAGGCTAACATTTTATAAGATGAGCCACACTCCACAAATGGCTACCCCAGACTGTATAGAAAACTATCCGTACACCCACTGATACTTTGGGTGATGTTATTCAACCTAGAGACACTACTTTGCCAACAAAGGTCCGTCTAGTCAAGGCTATGGTTTTTCCAGTGGTCATGTATGGATGTGAGAGTTGAACTATAAAGAAAGCTAAGAGCTAAAGAATTGATGCTTTTGAACTGTGGTGTTGGAGAAGACTCTTGAGAGTCCCTTGGACTGTGAGGAGATCCAACCAGCCCATCCTAAAGGAAATCAGTCCTGGGTGTTCATTGGAAGGAGTGATGTTGAAGCTGAAACTCCAATACTTTGGCCACCTGATGTGAAGAGCTGACTCATTGGAAAAGACCCTGATGCTGGAAAAGGTTGAGGGCAGGAGGAGAAGGGGATGACAGAGGATGAGATGGTTGGATGGCATTACCAACTCAATGGACATGAGTTTGGGTAAACTCTGGGAGTTGGCAGTGGACAGGGAGGCCTGGTGTTCTGCAGTCCATGGGGTCGCAAAGAGTTGGACATGACTGAGCAACTGAACTAAACTGAACCGACCTAGACAATGTCAAAAATAAGCTGCTGCTGGTTAAATCCATGGCTTGTTCTTGACTATGCTTAATGTACTCTCAGTATAAAGTAAAGTATGCAAAACATGTGAAAAGACTAAAATATTCACAGGATATCCCTTCCACACTTTGTTCCTCTTTCATGAATGTGAATTAAGAAGCCAGTTTGTGGTTGATATGTACACTCTGCTGTATTTAAAATGGATAACCATCAAGGACCCACTGTACAGCACAGGGAACTCTGCTCAGTGTTAGGTAGTAGCTTGAATGAGAGAGGAGTTGCTGGGAGAATGGATACAGGCATATGAATGGCTGAGTCTCGTTGCTGTCCACCTGAAACTATCACAACGTTGTCAATCAGCTATACTCCAATACAAAATAAAGGGTTTTAATAAAAGAATCCAGCAATGTCTGTAGCCAGGGCCGTTAGGCCCAGAGCATGGAACCCCAAATGGCCCCAAGCTCAGCCACTGATTCAGGAGGACTGCTGCTCATGTGATACTAATGGTAAGAATAATAGAAATTTGCTTCTAGAATTCCATCACATCTCATAATTGCCCAAAGGTACACTGAGTTCACAGAACAGATTGTATGAAGTACATTGGGGCTTACTTGCTAACAAATACTGACTCAGTAAATGTCTGGCTGGGTGTCAAAATTGGGCTTGGAGCAGTTTTCACTGACGAAGTTGTGCTTGCAGGAATGAGTGGAATCTTCTCACCTGGGGTCTCTTCGGGGGCAGCTGACTCCCAGAAAGTGCCTGAGAGCTCGGCATGACCTAGCCGGCTTGAGTGAAATTCTCAGTGCTCTTGTTTGCTCTATACTATGGCCTGTTTATTATTATTATTCCTACTGGTGACTTTTGAAGAAACTCTCCCTGTTCAAGGGGTTCCCTGGTGTCCCATATGGTAAAGAGTCTGCCTGTATTGCCCAGGTTCAATCCTTGGGCTGGGAAGATCTCCTGGAGAAGAAAATGGCAACCCACTCCAGGATTCTTGCCTGGAAAATCCCCTGGACAGAGGAGCCTGGCAGGCTACAGTGCATGGGGTCACAAAGAGTTGAACACAGCTGAGTGACAACACTTCACTTCACTTCACTCCTTGTTCAGGAATATTGGGAGCAGATTATGCAGATCATTCGATGATTCCCAATTGTTGTTTAATCGCTAAGTCATGTCCAACTCCTTTGTGATCCCATGGAGTCCGCCAGGCTCCTCCGTCCATGGGATTTCCCAAGTAAGAATACTGGAGTGGGTTGCAATTTCCTTTTCCAGGGGATCTTCCTGACCCAGGGATCAAACCCCCATCTCCTGTATTGATCCATCCCCAGGGAGATTCTCTACCACTGAGTCACCTGGGAAGCACTGTCATTATATTTTTTTAGTGCAGATATTGCATTTTCTGTCTTTCCTCAGAGTGTCCTAGACCATGACTGGTTATGGAGTCTGGCGTGTGTTCTCAGGCATGTCCAACTCATTGCAACTCTATGAACTGTAGCCGGACAGCCTCCTCTGTCCTTGGAATTTCCCAGGCAAAAATACCAGAATGAGTTGCTCTTTCCTCCTCCAGGGGATCTTACTGATTCAAAATCCATGTCTCCTACATCTCTGCATTGGCAGGCAGATTCTTTACCACTGAGCCACCTGGGAAGTCCTGTTTGGTTATGATGGAGGTGGAATACCTTACCTTCAACTTTCCCTAAAGGAAGTATCAGTAGAGGAGGAGAAATGGCTTGCCCTCTATGCCCAAAGGACAGAGACGTGAGCAGAGTGTTGGCCACAGTGAGAATTTGCAGGAAACAAGAGGAAAGCTTTTCTCAATTAATTGTAATTTTATGGCAACTGTTTACTGAGAGCTTAACATGTGTAAGGCAATGTGATAAACTTTCGCACAGATTCTGAAATAGTTATTTTAAATCTCTATGAGATAGTTATCATTTTCCTCAGTTTACAGAAGAGAAAACTGATGCTCAGAGATGTTAAACCATCTGCTCATTAGTGGTGGTGACAGAAACCAAACCTAGGTCTCTCAGAGTTTAGAATGTTGCTGCTCATGTGATACTAATGGTAAGAATAATAGAAATTTGCTTCTAGAATTCCATCACATCTCATAATTGCCCAAAGGTACACTGAGTTCACAGAACAGATTGTATGAAGTACATTGGGGCTTACTTGCTAACAAATACTGACTCAGTAAATGTCTGGCTGGGTGTCAAAATTGGGCTTGGAGCAGTTTTCACTGACGAAGTTGTGCTTGCAGGAATGAGTGGAATCTTCTCACCTGGGGTCTCTTCGGGGGCAGCTGACTCCCAGAAAGTGCCTGAGAGCTCGGCATGACCTAGCCGGCTTGAGTGAAATTCTCAGTGCTCTTGTTTGCTCTATACTATGGCCTGTTTATTATTATTATTCCTACTGGTGACTTTTGGAAGAAACTCTCCCTGTTCAAGGGGTTCCCTGGTGTCCCATATGGTAAAGAGTCTGCCTGTATTGCCCAGGTTCAATCCTTGGGCTGGGAAGATCTCCTGGAGAAGAAAATGGCAACCCACTCCAGGATTCTTGCCTGGAAAATCCCCTGGACAGAGGAGCCTGGCAGGCTACAGTGCATGGGGTCACAAAGAGTTGAACACAGCTGAGTGACAACACTTCACTTCACTTCACTCCTTGTTCAGGAATATTGGGAGCAGATTATGCAGATCATTCGATGATTCCCAATTGTTGTTTAATCGCTAAGTCATGTCCAACTCCTTTGTGATCCCATGGAGTCCGCCAGGCTCCTCCGTCCATGGGATTTCCCAAGTAAGAATACTGGAGTGGGTTGCAATTTCCTTTTCCAGGGGATCTTCCTGACCCAGGGATCAAACCCCCATCTCCTGTATTGATCCATCCCCAGGGAGATTCTCTACCACTGAGTCACCTGGGAAGCACTGTCATTATATTTTTTTAGTGCAGATATTGCATTTTCTGTCTTTCCTCAGAGTGTCCTAGACCATGACTGGTTATGGAGTCTGGCGTGTGTTCTCAGGCATGTCCAACTCATTGCAACTCTATGAACTGTAGCCGGACAGCCTCCTCTGTCCTTGGAATTTCCCAGGCAAAAATACCAGAATGAGTTGCTCTTTCCTCCTCCAGGGGATCTTACTGATTCAAAATCCATGTCTCCTACATCTCTGCATTGGCAGGCAGATTCTTTACCACTGAGCCACCTGGGAAGTCCTGTTTGGTTATGATGGAGGTGGAATACCTTACCTTCAACTTTCCCTAAAGGAAGTATCAGTAGAGGAGGAGAAATGGCTTGCCCTCTATGCCCAAAGGACAGAGACGTGAGCAGAGTGTTGGCCACAGTGAGAATTTGCAGGAAACAAGAGGAAAGCTTTTCTCAATTAATTGTAATTTTATGGCAACTGTTTACTGAGAGCTTAACATGTGTAAGGCAATGTGATAAACTTTCAGCACAGATTCTGAAATAGTTATTTTAAATCTCTATGAGATAGTTATCATTTTCCTCAGTTTACAGAAGAGAAAACTGATGCTCAGAGATGTTAAACCATCTGCTCATTAGTGGTGGTGACAGAAACCAAACCTAGGTCTCTCAGAGTTTAGAATGTGTAGCCCTGCTAATCAGAAACAGTCCTTCAAGGTGTCCAGACTCTTTTTTTTTTTTTTAATCTATTCAAGAACAGAGATTTAGACTGACTTTTGAGACAATTCTATACTTTCACTGCTGCTGTTGCTAAATCACTTCAGTCGTGTCCGACTTTGTGTGACCCCATAGATGGCAGCCCACCAGGCTCCCCCGTCCCTGGGATTCTCCAGGCAAGAACACTGGAGTGGGTGGCCATTTCCTTCTCCAATGCATGAAAGTGAAAAGTCAAAGGGAAGTCACGCAGTTGTGTCTGACTCTTCTCGACCCCATAGACTGCAGCAGACCAGGCTCCTCTGTCTATGGGATTTTCCAGGCAAGAGTATTGGAGTGGGGTGCCATTTCACACATACATTATTATTTATTTTATATTCTTTCAGTTATTGGATTACTTCTTGTGCTAATAGTCATAAAGATTCTCGGCCTGGGAAAGGAAGGGAAGCAAATGTCTCATCTTCCCTGTTACCCTCAGTGTCATACCTCAGCACAATTTTGAGTATTTTGGATGAGCTCCTGCTTGCAGGAATGTCAAAGGCAGATTATTTACTGATAGATCATTGTACCGTCTCAGAAGCAGATGAAAATCTTTCCTCTTCCACTTTTTAAAAAAGGAAAATAGAAAATCATGCTTATGAGGGGAATATTAGATAACAATAAGCAAAAGGAAAAGTATCAATAATAATAATATCACCACTGTTAAAGGTGGTTAGAGGACACCACTGTTAAATTTTGGGAATGTATTTCTTTCAGATTTTTTTTCCCAGTGCATATACAGTAGCAAAACTGAATTGCCTTATGGATGCAATTTTGCAACCTGTCTCTTATTAACAGCATATTATAAACATCTTTCTGTAACTAAATGGAAACATGTGAAACATACAGTCTTTATTTTTTATTTTACTTTTCTGAACATTGTATAAAGTTTAAAAAGCAATGAGCAAGTTGTACAAGTGCTGACTGATTGTAACATCATGGGCTCTGGCACATGCACAGATGAACAAGGATTGGGGTCAGATCTAAGGTAGATTGTTCATTATTTAATTTTATTGGAGTACAATTAATTTGCAATGTTGTGTGGGTTTCATGTTTACAGTAAAGTGATTCACTTATACATACACATGGAAATGTATCATCCTAATTTAAGAATTGTAATTGATTTCAGCATTATATTTGCCCCCTTCCCCAGAAACTTTTAAAATCTTTTCACTAACTGTGTTGGGGAGAATATGTGTGACATTGTCACTAGAGAGAGAAAAAAAGTTGTTTATCAAACATTTCTCACTATTCTCTCCTAGTACTCTTTTGACAGGAACTATAGTGTTTTCCACAAAAGTACTGACAAACTTGAAAATCAGCTTCTCCTTGATCATCACAGATGGCATCGATGAAGACATTTGATGCTGCTGTTGTGTAAATTTTGTTACATTTTGCTCTGGGAATGGGGTCAATATGGTCATAGATCGAAACCTGGGCAATTGGGCAGCAGTGAGATCAATGCTGTTCTACATTTCTTTCATCAATAGGCTCTGGAGAACCACGCTCAGACCCCACTCTGAATTCCTATTTCGGTAGACATTTCTCCAAAAAGTGGATATTAACTCTTTCCTATCTGATAGAAAAGACCACCAGCACATTCCTACTTTAAGAATCAGAGATTTATAAACTACCAACAAAAGTTTTTCATGATTTATTTTGCTAGACCTCTAGGATATTCTACACCGTGTCCTCTCTTGGTACACCTGAAGGTTACAATTGTTAATCTTAAGAAATTAATATACAAACATAGGTATCTCCACAGTATAGTTTTTTTTTTTTAATCTCAGTTCTTTATGGATGATGCTTCAATTTGGAGATAGGAAATCTTGCAAGTGAAAAAATAAAACCAGAAATGATCCTCAAATCAAGCAAGAATACAAAAAAGAATTCAAAGTTTTTATCCCCTGACTTAAGAGGAGAGATAAGGCATTTGTTGATCCTGCCTTTCTGGCGTTCGGTTTTTCAGGCCCTCCTTGGTTTTCTGCACCAAGAGCCACTAGAGGGGAATAAGAAGTTGAAATATACGAATACGTCAAAGTGTGGGAAACGGAAGCTCAGCCTTTCCTACATGGTGTTTTTTGATTTCATTTTGATTTGCTTATTTTCTCTCGTACCAGGATCTTCAGAGGCTGAACCAGAAAGTGCAGAAGATCTTGACTGAGATGAAAAATAACTGTGTCAATGGCTGTGGTTTGATGTCATCTAGTACCCAGCATGCAGGCCATCAGGGTAGAGGACACTTTCCTTTTTAAAATTAATTTTATTGGAGTACAGTGGTTTACAATATTGTGTTAGTTTCTGCTGTACTACAAAGTGAATCTGCTATATGTGTACATATATCCCCTCTTTTTTGAATTTCCTTCCAATTTAGGTCACCACAGAGCAGTGAGTAGAGTTCCCTGAGTTATATAGTAGGTTTCAATTAGTTATCTATTTTATACATAGTATCAATAGTGTATATATGTCAAACCCTATCTCCAAATTCACCTCACCCCCTCTTTCTCATCTTGATATCTATACTTTGTTCTCTACGTCTGTGTCTTTATTTCTGCTTTGCAAATAAGATCATCAGACTTCATTTTTGGGGGCTTCAAAATCACTGCAGATGGTGACTGCAGCCATGAAATTAAAAGATGCTTACTCCTTGGAAGAAAAGTTATGACAAACCTAGACAGCATATTGAAAAGCAGAGATATTACTTTGCCAACAAAGATTCATCTACTCAAGGTTATGGCTTTTCCAGTGGTCACATATGGATGTGAGAGTTGGACTGTGAAGAAAGCTGAACGCTGAAGAATTGATGCTTTTGAACTGTTGGAGAAGACTCTTGAGAGTCCGCTGGACTGCAAGGAGATCCAATTGGTCCATTCTGAAGGAGATCAGCCCTGGGATTTCTTTGGAAGGAATCATGCTAAAGCTGAAACTCCAGTACTTTGGCCACCTCATGCGAAGAGTTGACTCACTGGAAAAGATTCTGATGCTGGGAGGGATTAGGGGCAAGAGGAAAGGGGACGGCAGAGGATGAGATGGCTAGATGGCATCACTGACTCGATGGACGTGAGTCTGTGTGAACTTCGGGAGTTGGTGATGGACAGGGAGGCCTGGCATGCTGCGATTCATGGTGTCGCAAAGAGTCGGACACGACTGAGTGACTGAACTGAACTGACTGAAACCATTTTTTCCCCTAGATTCCACATATGTGTATTAATATATGATATTTGCTTTTCTCTAATTTACTTCACTCTGAATGACAGTCTCTAGGTTTGGAAAACAGTTTCTTTATCTGTATTTTTAATCCCCAATGTATTAATTTCAGTTCAGTTCAGTCACTCAGTTGTTTTATTAAACTGTTACTATTGTGTGGTTAATATTCTGTGATCTCTTAGCAAGTACAATATACAAAATGCCGCATTTACCTTTCATACCCCTCAGGATCTTTAACTCCTGAGTTTGGGGCTTTTATTACGAAGCTAAATTCTCCAGTGACTTTTCAGTCTGTTGCTGTGTAATTGGATCCAGTGAACTTTTGGTTTGTTTTGCTGCTTTCTTTATTCTTTATGGAAATACTTCATTTGGAAATAATTAGCAGACTTAGAGATGCATTCATTTAGTTTGCATCCCTCATCTACTTTTGGAGTGCTATTGCATCTCAAGCCTATAAATGTCTTTTAACTTGATTGAGATCGAAATGTTAATGAGCCTTGAGCTGTCAATTGATAAAGAAAACATAAATTCATATGTTGTGGCCTAGAAATTGAGGCTTTGGAAGTAAGCTCCATGTGTAGTTGTTTTGTGAACGATGTTATGTCATATTTTTACTAATAGCATCCACAAACCAACATAATGTAATGATGGAAAATATTTTATTTCAGCTTAATGTGAGCCCTACAAGAGAAAACCACATTAAAGCTGATATTGATGGGGTTTTATGGTTCATGTATGCAATCAATAACATGGAAAGGCTGGTATGAGAAGTGAGATGCTTATGATTAAACTGCTTTAGAGCCTAAAATAATTTGCTTATTCTGTGATCTGTGTAATTGTTTCATAATATTAATTTTGAGGAAGATGATGGGTGTTGATGCTTCTTAAATTTGTAAGTTATGGCTGATTTATTTGTCAATAAAATAGTTTCCTAAAAAAAAAAGAAATAAAAATTTCAGAAAGCTAATGATGTGCATACTAATTATTTTCCTCCTCTAAGTCATCACTTGCAGCTACAAGTTTAATTTCAGATTAATTTGTTCTAATACTCAAATATTTCTATCATTTGATCCCACTGACAATAATAGGATGCTACTTGGTAAACCACAGCCACTGCTCAGTGGGTCCCTTCTTCACAAAGTGTAACCTGATTTCCTTGCGGGAAGAACTCATTTCCATCTGCTTATACTCATCATACACAGCAATGACCCCATTCTTCCTTACATTTTTAGTTGCCTTCTCTGCTAGATTGAGGAGTCTACTTTATATTTTCCACTATTTCAAACACAGTACATTGGTCTACCATTGTGCCTCACACATGGTATTTTCTTAACTTTAATGAAAACTCACATACTAGGTCTTGACTACAGCATGCCTCCCTGTCTACATTTATAATAATCTGTGAGAATAACAAGCTGAAGGTGGGTACACACATGTTAAGGAATAATGAGAAATGCCACATGTTGGCAAATAAGTTGTTTAAGATATTCTATAGCAGATGAGTGGTTATCACTTTAAATATAATTTGAAAATGACTGCTCACCTTTAATCATTTAAGCTCAAAGCACTTTTTGTTTGAATGAATTAAAAACTTTGAGAAAAACAGATTTGGCTATCAATAAAAACCAAAATAGGCTTAAAATTTTTAATATACTTATGCTTCAAATGAAGTTATTTTAAATGATTAATCAAACCAAATACACTTTCCTAATGCAAATTCAGAATTTAGTTTTTATTACATTTTTATACTCAATGTGTCATAGAGAGTTTCCTCACAACTTCCCCAATGCAGACATAAAGCAAGTATAACCATGTTGTCCTGATTCATTCTGGTACTCAAATAGTTGATATAGAATAATAAAAAGCTTTTCTGTTCATATTTAGGTAAATAACATTTTGATTATTAATTTCATACCTCCTTCAGAAGGTCCCCTTCATCATTCATCTCACACTGTTTTACTTAAGTTGGCTTTGGAAACCACAATATCAGTAACAAATGCATTCAACATGTATTTATATGTATACCCAAAACAAACACTGCAGATGATGTATTGCATGGAGGCTTTTTCCAGAGGAATCTGGCAGTTAACAAAAGATAAACACCAGGCTCTGATGTGTCATGCCCAAGGCACAGGACACCAGAAATGCACTAGAAAAGTCTAATCACAAATGCACATTTATGCTTGACTCTCTGCAAACAAAGGACAAACAAAGCTTGAAACTATGCTGATCAACATTTTCTCCAACATACTGAAGTTTTGCTATATAACAATTGTATTCTGGAATAACATCTATTGTTAGACTGAGACAATGAAATATTTATTAAACAACTATGCTATCAAAGCCCACAGACAAAAGCACTGTTGGATAATATACATGTGAGAGACCCAGATTTTCACTGATTTCCAACATCTACTCAATTGTCATTTCCATTCTTATTTTATTCTCTAGCATCACTTCTGGTATCTAAATTAACTGTAATCTCTTGTTGCATAAGTATTGTCATTTTTCTTTAGCCTTTTCAGTTCTCCAGATACCAGTCACTGAGGGTCATTCTAACTGTGTACATTGTACGCAGAATCATCTACAAGCTGTCTTACATTGTCCCAGAATCAGTCAGAGAAAATCAGTTCAGTTCAGTTCAGTCACTCAGTCGTGTCCGACTCTTTGCGACCCCATAAATCGCAGCACACCAGGCCTCCCTGTTCATTACCATCTCTTGGAGTTCACTCAGACTCACGTCCATCGAGTCTGTGACACCATCTAGCCATCTCATCCTTGGTCGTCCCCTTCTCCTCTTGCCCCCAATCCCTCCCAGCGTCAGAGTCTTTTCCAATGAGTCAACTTTTCTCATGAGGTGGCCAAAGTACTGGAGTTTCAGCTTTAGCATCATTCCTTCCAAAGAAATCCCAGGTTGATCTCCTTCAGAATGGACTGGTTGGATCTCCTTGCAGTCCAAGGGACTCTCAAGAGTCTTCTCCAACACCACACTTCAAAAGCATCAATTCTTCAGCACTCAGCCTTCTTCACAGTCCAACTCTCACATCCATACATGACCACAGGAAAAACCAGAGCCTTGACTAGATAGACCTTAGTCGGCAAAATAATGTCTCTGCTTTTGAATATGCTACCTAGGTTGGTCATAACTTTTCTTCCAAGGAGTAAGCGTCTTCTAATTTCATGGCTGCAGTCACCATCTGCAGTGATTTTAAAGCCCCCCCAAAATAAAGTCTGACACTATTTCCACTTTTTCCCCATCTATTTCCCATGGAGTGATGGGACCAGATGCCATGATCTTCGTTTTCTGAATGTGGAGCTTTAAGGCAACTTTTTCACTCTCCTCTTTCACTTTCATCAAGAGGCTTTTTAGTTTTTCTTCCAAGGAGTAAGTGTCTTCTAATTTCATGGCTGCAGTCACCACTGCAGTGATTCTGGAGCCCCCCAAAATAAAGTCTGACACTGTTTCCACTGTTTCCCCATCTATTTGACATGAAGTGATGGAATTGGATGCCATGATCTTCGTTTTCTGAATGTTGAGCTTTAAGCCAACTTTTTCACTCTCCTCTTTCACTTTCATCAAGAGGCTTTTTAGCTCCTCTTCACTTTCTGCCATAAGGGTGGTGTCATTTGCATATCTGAGGTTATTGATATTTCTCCTGGCAATCTTGATTCCAGCTTGTGTTTCTTCCAGTCCAGCATTTCTCATGATGTGCTCTGCGTATAAGTTAAATAAGCAGAGTGACAATATACAGCCTTGATGTACTCCTTTTCCTATTTGGAACCAGTCTGATGTTCCATGTCCAGTTCTAACTGTTCCTTCCTGACCTGCATACAGATTTCTCAAGAGGCATGTCAGGTGGTCTGGGATTCCCATCTCTTTCAGAATTTTTCACAGTTTATTGTGATCCACACAGTCAAAGACGTTGGCATAGTCAATAAAGCAGAAACAGATGTTTTTCTGGAACTTTCTTGATTTTTCCATGATCCATTGGATGTTGGCAATTTGATCTCTGGTTCCTCTGCCTTTTCTAAAATCAGCTTGAACATCAGGAATTTTACAGTTCACGTATTGTTGAAGCCTGGCTTGGAGAATTTTGAGCAATAATTTACTAGCGTGTGAGATGAGTGCAATTGTGCTATAGTTGGAAATTTGGTAGAATCCAAAATCATGTTCTTAGTCATCACACATGCATGTTAAGTCACTTCAGTCGTGTCTGATTCTTTGCAACCCAATGGACTATAGACCACCAGGCCCCTCTGTCCATGGGTTTCTCCAGGCAAGAATACTGGAGTGGGTTGCCATTCCCTTCTCCAGAGGATCTTCCTGACCCAGGGATCAAACCAGGTCTCCTGCATTGTGGGCAGATTCTTTACCAACTGCTATAAAAACTTTATACACTTACTCTCAATTTCTGTATCAGTAAATGGCAACCTACTCTAGTACTTTTGCCTGGAAAGTCCCATGGATGAAGGAGCCTGGTAGGCTGCAGTCCATGGGGTCGAGAAGAGTCGGACACGACTGAGTGACTTCACTTTCACTTTCATGCACTGGAGAAGGAAATGGCAACCCACTCCAGTGTTCTTGCCTGGAGAATCCCAGGGATGAGGAAGCCTGGTGGGCTGCCATCTCTGGGGTCTCACAGAGTCAGACATAACTGAAGAGACTTAGCAGCAGCAGCAGCAATTAGAGGAGTGAACTAAAGGTCTAGTGAACTGAAAGCTGAGGTACTAATCTCTGTTTGGATGCTCAAAATTTCAAATGACCCAGTGAGATCATCTAACTTTTTTAGGAATCTGTTTTTTCAAGTTTTAAGTTTATCAGGGTTGTTTTAGGATTATATG
The DNA here is from genome assembly GCA_006408675.1 of Madoqua kirkii. NCBI lineage: Eukaryota > Metazoa > Chordata > Mammalia > Artiodactyla > Bovidae > Madoqua > Madoqua kirkii. The sequence continues at coordinate 46,396 of SJYC01091086.1, forward strand.
AGATATTAGATTCTAAACAGCTTTAATTAAAAATGCTTTAAACTCTGTGCATAACCTGATGGGAGAATTTGCTATAGCTCCTTTGATAAACAAGAACAACTTCAGTGTATCTGCTCTCAACATTTTCTGTGGAAATTTATTTCTTGACTGAGCTGCTGGAGAGAAAGTTTAATAACACAAAACTAAGAATACACACACAGCACACACATACACATTTGCACGCACATGTAGTACAGCCTTCATAGATATGTGTAACCTTTGGAGACAATTGTGTAGGAAACCTGAATCGATCTAAAATATATGAGATTGTGTCTTCTTTTATATTCTTATAGTTTGTTTTTTAGTTTAATTTCAGTGTAAGTGAGACTGTTAGTCTCTCAGTCATGTCTGACTCTTGCAACCCTATGGACAGTAGACTTCCAGGCTCCTCTGCCCATGGAATTCTCTAGACAAGGATACTGGAGTGGGTAGCCATTCCCTTCTCTAGGGGATCTTCCCAACCCAGGGATCAAACTTGGGTCTCCCGCATTGCAGGCAGATTCTTTACTGTCTGAGATACCAGTTGGAGGATAATTGCTTTACAATGTTGTGTTGGTTTTTGCCTTACAACAACATGGATTGGCCATAAGTATACATACATCCCCTACCTTTTGAAACTCCTTGCCCCCCACCCTCCATCTTCTAAGCTTTTTAAAGCAAGGTGAATTTCTACAGAGGAAGTGCCTTGAGGAATCCCAATTATGCTTACTTTAGGTAGGTATCTATTTTTTTTCTACTTACTCTGAGGTAAGGACCATTGAAAAGGAGAGCTATGGCTTAGATGAAATGGGTTTATTACAGTTTGCAGTGAGAAACATTTTATCAAAGTTTGAAGAAGCTCTAAAGCATCTGAAAACTTTTTGAACCCATCTCCAAGATAGGATTATAAATGCCTGAAACGTTTATAGATATGTTGCTCCTGGGATGTTCAATGTCTGTATGCCATCCTATATCCTCTTCCCAACTTTCATGGCACTCCATAAACAGGCAGGAAGTTTGCCTAAGCTGAGTCAGAAGAAAATAGGTGAGCAGAACCCATCCAAAGGCATCAGCAGCCAAACAGATGTGGTAAGAATGATGTTTCTGAAGTTACAAGGCACCTGGCTACTGCCTCCCAGATTCAGCAAAATGGTACCCAGAGAGTTCCTCTGGAAATGAGTCAAATGACCATGATGGGAGAAGCTGATTTACTCATCTAAATTTAGGCAGGAAGCATTGAAACTCCCCCCATTCATCAAGGTTTATGCAAGGCCATTATAATATTTCTACATTATCTCTCCCTTTATTAATTCATCCAAGCAGTCTATTTGCTTTTTGGCCCAGTGTAGCCCATTGAGCAGACATCTTAATTGAACTGTTCATAACGATGCCTAGATCTTTCTCGTGAAAAGTGCCAGCTCATTCAGAGCCCATTAGACCCATTAGTGTGCAGGAACTTTGAATGGCTTTTTCCAATACACATTACTTTGCAGTGAACTACTTGGGGATGGGTTGTCCATGCATAACCCAATCAATTTCTCTTTTTAGTTTCTTCGGGAATACCACAGAATCATCCAGGATTTCAGTGACCCATAAAACTAATGCTATGATCTCAGTGTTAAAATGACTGGCCAAAATTTAATTTCTTCTTTCTTTCAAGACTCACATTTTCAAAGTTCCTTTGACTATGAAAATCCTAAGGGTTTTTATTTCAAGCCAAAGCCCTTTTCCTTTCAAAAATACTTACCTGAAAAAAGTCTCAGGAGACTTCTATCAAGCCCTCAAAGCAGTCAAATTAAAATATATGACTAGCTTACTAATACCTTGTAGAGGGAATATATTTTAATATCCAACCAAGATAATGGGTTCCTCGTGGAAATCACATATAATTTTGCATGTATTTGAATCTAGCATTGTTCTGATTTTGTTTATAGTCTATGACCTGAAAATTATTGAATGAATTGTTTACAGAACTTGAGGTTAATGCTTTCTCAATAAGAGAACTGAAGACTGGAAGCAACTTTTAGTGTCCATTCTGCCAAGAGATAGCCTTAATTTAAGCTTTTCTAAGGAGATGGACACCAAACTTTGAAGAAGGAGAATTATATTCTGTGCTGACTCTTTTTAATTTACATGTACCTTTACAAATATGAAGTAAAAATCAATCATAATATTCAGTTCTCTGGAGTATGAAGTGTTTAGGTATAAGGCTAACTTACTAATTAAATCTGTAACTTTTTCAACTTTGACTTGAGGATATTTCAAAGCTACATTGAAAGTACTTCAGACATCTTCAGAGTCACAGTGTGGTTATCACAGGGAAAAATGCTTGCTCCATGTGGAAACATGAGATTTGGCTGCAGCCCGTGGACTATTACTTCCCTGACTCACCCATCCTATATCCCAATGCTATCAATATTTGGGTTCCTGTGCTTTGCCTCACTTTCATCAAGTTATATTTAATAAATAAACTGAAACTGATCATGTGATGCCATTGCTATATTCATTATGATTGACTTAGGACCTCAGTATAGTGTCAGTCGTGGTAGTAGTAATAACATTAATCATTATCCCTAAGATACAAAACAACAAATAAATTTATAGTTTGAGAGTAACATTTTCCTGGTAGTAGATTGAAGTCACTGGACATTGTCTGATTCTTCATCTTTGCACTCTTAAAAATAATTTAGACTTGAAAGTGCCAAAAGGAAACAATTGATATTGCATGTGCCAATGCATATATCTGCCAGGAGTCCAAATGTAACTTCACAAAATTCAGATAGCCCTTTGTAATCACTGGAGGATTGCGATTGCCAAGGGTGATGCAGTGAGAAGCTATTTATTGGCAGCAGTTTCTCTTGGAAGATAGAAGCTGAACATCATGCTCAATTGGCTGTTTAATAAATGATTTTGATGATAATGATGTCGGTTTTACATGCTGCATGTCATCATTTTCAAAGTCCACTTTCCTACACAATTTGCCTACTCACATCCTTCTGATGTTATCAATTAGTTCCAGAACCCTGGATCCTCTCAAACTCCCTGGAGAAAGATTGGCAGTCACTGGTAACCCATGTTGTTCCAAGAGAACTAGCAACAAAGAAGATTTGCAGTGACCTTTCAATGATTTGATTATTTAAATAAATGTCTATGCTATGATTTACACAATATTGATGCACTGAGAACTCGAACTTGAACAACTACATGTGAAAAGGAAATGTGATATTTTCCTGTGATGACATTTTGTTATACTCTTTCCCGACTTAAAATCACGGAATTGAAAAATGGAGTAGGACCTCAGAATCCATCATTTCAACTATGAATGCAGATAGATACTCAATACTTCTTCTATGACAAACCAGAACTACGGACTCTTTTTATGTTTCATGTTCTTAGCAGTCAAGTCATCTGAGAACAAAATGATTGTTTAATGTAGTTTGTTGGTGACGCTTGTAAAATGCAGATTATTCATACATTTTTTTAATTGGAAAAAAGGCATCAACACAGAGAAACAGCCATTGTAATAGAAAACTAAACTTCTAATGCCTGTGAAAGAGACATAGTTGTCTAATCCCTTTCTTTTTCACTCCAAGTATCTTGTTATTATGTTTAGAATATCTGAGTAGCCTCTGGAGTGTGCCATCATTTGTCTAGCTCAGTACAGATGTCTATGAAACAAACCACAGAAACTTGTGTTTTATACTCAGAGCAGAAATAAAGTAGTGAGCATACACCAATAAAATCAGAATTGTGAAAAGGAAAAATAGGGAATAAAGAGAGTATATTTGATATAGTTCTAAAGTAAAAAGAAATCAGCAATTAAGAGAATGTCATAAGGAAAAGAATCAAGTTGGAGAAGTCATATTTTAATGTTACAATATAGTTAGGATTTGTTTATTAAGAAAGAAGACAAATCTGATCAGATAAGTGTAAAAGGGTAATATTTAAATACCTTTAATACCAAAATATTTATTTGAATATTTTCTCCTTTTTTAAAAAACAAGTTTTACTGATTTTTTTTTTTAAATTTTTTGCTGAACCCTGAGGTATGTAGGATCTTAGTTCCCTGACCGAGGACTGGACCTGTACCCCTGTGCTGGAAGGTGGAGTCTTAACCTTTCAGATAGGAGAAGTCCCTATCTGGATATTTTCAATCAACTTGATTGAGGTATAATTTACCTGTAAGAAAATAAACACATGTTATGCACAAAATTGAATGAATTCTAAAAATTCATGTCCCTAAGTCAGCTCCGCACAATTCAGATTCAAGATATATATATATATTTTTTTACCTTAGGACCCTTTCTGTGGTTTGAGAAAAGGAGCAGTAAACGATAAACTCTTCAAAGCAAGTTTTGTAAGTTTTATCAGGGCTCCTGGTTGAGCAAGGAACATTAGGCTCAAGTGCTTGGGTGTTGGAGTTTGAGGCCAAAGTTTCAACTTTCCAAACAGAAGACTTGGTGCTTGATGAATTTTCTGTAGAACTCTCTCGTTCTCTTTGTCTTGCTAAGAATTTCCTTGGGCTGTGGAGATAGAGATGAGTTGGAAAACAAAGATTGAGCCTGGGCGTTCCCCTATCATAGAGTACTGCTGCTGCTGCTGCTGCTGTCACTTCAGTCATGTCTGACTCTGTGCAACCCCATAGACTGCAGCCCACCAGGCTCCTCTGTCTCTGGGATTCTCCAGGCAAGAATACAGGAGTGGGTTGCCATTTCCTTCTCCAATGCATGAAAGTGAAAATTGAAAGTGAAGTCGCACAGTCATGCAGGACCCTTAGCGACCCCATGGATTGCAGCCCACCAGACTCCTCCATCCATGGGATTTTCCAGGCAAGAGTACTGAAGAAGATTGCCACTGCCTTCTCCGATCATAGAGTACTAGGGTACTAGAAATAACCAAGAGTGTTTTTCAGCACATGGGGCCAGTTTCTCAAATCTCCAGCAGCCACCCCCTCAGTTTCTCATGTCCAGGAGAAGGAGCACCAGAGAGTGGACCCCAGTGCACTGGCCATGAACTGAAGGCTGATAGGACCTTGGGCATCAGCAGTGGCCACTGAAACAAGGGTGACATCAGCCTAAAATGGAGAGCTTTCTCCTACCTCCTGTCTTTGCAGCCTAGAGGTGAGAAAAGATCCCCACTACTCAAGGGAACCCTGGGGAGAATGGAGACAGGGACATCATGAAAAGTCCAGAAACACCAATATGACTAAAAGCCTGACAGAAATTGAGCTCTCTGTCACCTGGTGGAATAGGGTTCAAAGCAGAGATTAGAGTTGTTGAAAAAGAAAGTTACATTCTCTTTTTGTGCCTTTCTAAATGCTGATTATTTTGTACCTATTTATAAGCTGAATAAATAAATGCTGTATCATATTAGGAACTAAAATTAGTAATGAGTGGATATTCCTCAATGATATGGAATAATGGTATTCATATGGCACTTGAGAGCTAACAAGTGGTTTTCTGTTCTTAATCTCATTTCATCCACTCAGCAATCTGCAAGGTAGGCCAGCCAACGATCCTTCCTCCACCTGAAAATATAGACGGCTATGAAACACCGTCTGTGAGCAGTCATTGATTATATTCATTGAAGAAATCAGTGGAACACAGCTATTTTTCCTACTTGACATCCCATTTTTCCCTGGAGTGCATTTTCCAGAAGCTGTGGGAGGGGCAGGGTCATGAAAGACTCATCAAGGGTAGAAATGACCCTTGGCATGACCAAGGAGTGGCCACGCCCATACACGGAAGTAGGCATGGAAGGTGAAAGGATAAATTCTTGAAAATCTATGTTAGCATTGCATAAAGGAAGGATAGCTTGTTAGCAACATCTTAACACTGTTGGTGATAATTTAGTTGGTGGGGAGAAAGCGAAAATTTCCACAGGTGGAACAGCCTTAGTAATCCACTCAGGGGCCTGCAGAGGTTATCGGTAGCCCAGGCTAGTGGTGACAAGGGCTTGGAGACATGAAACAGTTTAGAGACTGATCTTTGTGAAGGATCAGTGTGAGGCATCCTTGAGCCTGATCCATAGCTGGGTAAGCCCAATCATATAGACCTGGCCAAGGCACCTGTCCTCCCAGGAGCATGTGCTTGCATAGCCTGCCTGGTGGCTGCTGAGACCACTCACAGCATAAGCTCGGGCTTGGGTTGGGATGTACAGATTCATTATAGCAGTTTGGGGAGGAGAATATAACTTCAGCTCTACTGTGACTGGAGGGAAATCAAGGCAGAAATCTGGTCTGTGCTTCTGGCCCCAGGAGATGGAGAGGTAACAGAGGGATGAGGTTTAGTGGCTTCCCTGCCACCGTGGGCTGAGGTTGACCTTCTGGATGGCTGTGGAACTCAAGGGACCCTAGATCACAGTCAGAGGCCATTGGCAGTGTCAGTGAAAGAGTCTAGAGAAGATAAGGATTGAACACGATGACACCCACATAGCTAGGATTTGAGCTAGACTACCAAGAGACCCAGTCTATGGAGTATGCTAGGCATCCATTTGACACACTGCTGACATATGAGACCTGATTAGAAAATAATGCCTTGATCAGTAAGTCATTCATCAAAAAAAAAAAAAAAACTGAAATAATTTTAACCAGACAGCTAAACAATTTGTTTTACTGAAGTACAGTTGATTTGCAATACAGACAGCTAAAGGATTTTGATGGTAATTTGTAATTTTAATGTGGTTTAGGCAAAGGAAACTTTTTCTAGATAAACAGAAGGAAATGTCAAAGCTAGACTCAAGAATTTCATGAGTAGAAATATTATTTCTGATTACTTTTCTCACATATAGAAGAGCATGGTCTGACTGACTATTCATCTGACCAGCCTGGTCTCTAGAGAACTAGCTAGACTGGTCTCATGATTTTGGTCTCTCCTCTAAGCCCTTAGATACTGCAGCCAGTTTTAATGGGACTCAACCGGGGCAATTAGGAGCAACTGTTTTTGCTTTTGTTTTCTTCTTATTTGGGGAGCTTTCATTCTCCATGTGCTCAGGACAAAAGAGTATCAATTTTGAAAAAACAGAAACAAGCTCCTATCACATGTAACACCTGCAGCCTCTAGTAAAGTCGCTATACGATTTTAGTAGCACCCAACATGCCAGATGATGAATCTTTCATTTTATTTATTCCACTTTTTAGAGCATTTTGAACCAACGTTTCTTTACAAGTGCCTTGTTTTTTCCCATGTAGAAGAAATAATAAAGACAATAAGAATGAGCACGTCTGGGATGTCTACTGTGTGCTAGAGACCCTTTGAGGTGCTTTGCACAGATTATCTTATTTTGTCTTCATAGCAAGCCTAGGGGCAGGTACTGTTATTACCCCCATTTTCCTGGAACCTAGAGAAGCATGTATCCATGGAATCTTAGATCTGAAAGACAAACATGTTAATAAACATAGAGCCCTGTTTTCCAATGACTCTCGTGGAACACCAGTATCTCACAGGTGTAAGAAAGAATGAGACACCCGTGTCTTATGTGAACAGACACTGAAGCCCAGATCAGTTAAGGCAGTTACCCAAGGACACAGTCTGTTATATGACAGACCTGGAATAAATGTAAGCCATTTTATATTCATTTATCTTTTTGCTATACCATACCATCTCTTAATTATAATTAAGAAAGAAAAATAGTACTCCTTAGAAATACAAATATAAAAAATAAATGAGGTCTAGTACAACCACCAGGATTTAGTACATGAAATTCTATAGAAGCTGCAATATATGTGCATGTACATATGTATGTGTGCAGCAGCAGCAGCAGCTATATATATGCATATATTTGCATACATGCACATATATGTACATATATATTTTTCACATATGCTGGCTTTGACAAAACATAAGCAAGAGAAGTAATAAGTACATTGAGATCTCAAATCCTTGGAAGCTTGCCAGACTTTCTGATGACCAAGTGTGTGTCAATGGTTTGCAGCCACTTTGATCTTAGCTCCTACACAGGATCCGAAGAAGGTACCCATTAAAATTTCATAAGTCATAATTAATGATCGTGCTCATAAAATTGCTTCTAATATCTCTGGCTCAAGATAGACAGCTTACCTGCAGGGAGAATTTTCTTTGCAGCAACACATGGAAGATCATAAATTGGCCTGGTTCAGTAATTTAGTGAGTCTTGGAGAGTGAAAACCTCCCTCTTTCTAAGCTGGTGATTTCACAATTCGTTTACGGCTGCAAGAAATTGAGAGCTTGTTATATACCTGTTTTCTACATCTGCTACCATAGCTGGAGGTTTTGCAAATTCAAGGAAACTTGCTTTCCACCTTCTGTGGCTGTCTTCCAACGTCCCCATCTTCT
>SJYC01091087.1:0-14022 GCA_006408675.1 Madoqua kirkii
AAAAAAAAAAAAAAAACTGAAATAATTTTAACCAGACAGCTAAACAATTTGTTTTACTGAAGTACAGTTGATTTGCAATACAGACAGCTAAAGGATTTTGATGGTAATTTGTAATTTTAATGTGGTTTAGGCAAAGGAAACTTTTTCTAGATAAACAGAAGGAAATGTCAAAGCTAGACTCAAGAATTTAATGAGTAGAAATATTATTTCTGATTACTTTTATCACATATAGAAGAGCATGGTCTGATGGACTATTCATCTGACCTGCCTGGTCTCTAGAGAACTAGCTAGACTGGTCTCATGATTTTGGTCTCTCCTCTAAGCCCTTAGATACTGCAGCCAGTTTTAATGGGACTCAACCGGGGCAATTAGGAGCAACTGTTTTTGCTTTTGTTTTCTTCTTATTTGGGGAGCTTTCTTCTCCATGTGCTCAGGACAAAAGAGTATCAATTTTGAAAAAACAGAAACAAGCTCCTATCACATGTAACACCTGCAGCCTCTAGTAAAGTCGCTATACGATTTTAGTAGCACCCAACATGCCAGATGATGAATCTTTCATTTTATTTATTCCACTTTTTAGAGCATTTTGAACCAACGTTTCTTTACAAGTGCCTTGTTTTTTCCCATGTAGAAGAAATAATAAAGACAATAAGAATGAGCACGTCTGGGATGTCTACTGTGTGCTAGAGACCCTTTGAGGTGCTTTGCACAGATTATCTTATTTTGTCTTCATAGCAAGCCTAGGGGCAGGTACTGTTATTACCCCCATTTTCCTGGAACCTAGAGAAGCATGTATCCATGGAATCTTAGATCTGAAAGACAAACATGTTAATAAACATAGAGCCCTGTTTTCCAATAGCTCTCGTGGAACACCAGTATCTCACAGGTGTAAGAAAGAATGAGACACCCGTGTCTTATGTGAACAGACACTGAAGCCCAGATCAGTTAAGGCAGTTACCCAAGGACACAGTCTGTTATATGACAGACCTGGAATAAATGTAAGCCATTTTATATTCATTTATCTTTTTGCTATACCATACCATCTCTTAATTATAATTAAGAAAGAAAAATAGTACTCCTTAGAAATACAAATATAAAAAATAAATGAGGTCTAGTACAACCACCAGGATTTAGTAAATGAAATTCTATAGAAGCTGCAATATATGTGCATGTACATATATATGTGTGCGGCAGCAGCAGCAGCTATATATATGCATATATTTGCATACATGCACATATATGTACATATATATTTTTCATATATGCTGGCTTTGACAAAACATAAGCAACAGAAGTAATAAGTACATTGAGATCTCAAATCCTTGGAAGCTTGCCAGACTTTCTGATGACCAAGTGTGTGTCAATGGTTTGCAGCCACTTTGATCTTAGCTCCTACACAGGATCCGAAGAAGGTACCCATTAAAATTTCATAAGTCATAATAATGATCGTGCTCATAAAATTGCTTCTAATATCTCTGGCTCAAGATAGACAGCTTACCTGCAGGGAGAATTTTCTTTGCAGCAACACATGGAAGATCATAAATTGGCCTGGTTCAGTAATTTAGTGAGTCTTGGAGAGTGAAAACCTCCCTCTTTCTAAGCTGGTGATTTCACAATTCGTTTACGGCTGCAAGAAATTGAGAGCTTGTTATATACCTGTTTTCTACATCTGCTACCATAGCTGGAGGTTTTGCAAATTCAAGGAAACTTGCTTTCCACCTTCTGTGGCTGTCTTCCAACGTCCCCATCTTCTTGTGCATACCATCTTCTTGTGCTTCCGCAGCTCTAGAGGGGCACATGGTGAACCCGGGGAGAATCTGCTTCTTCAGTGCTTCCATTGCATGTTCCTCCAGGGTGAGCAACCAGGACCAACTGCATATGTCTTGCACCATTCAGGCCCTTCCTTTCACCTACTACGTCCTCTTCCTCCTTTACTTCTCCCTCTCTTTCCCTTTCTGTACAACTCTTGTTTTTTTTTTCTATTTTAAATGCATTTATTTTTAATTGGAGGGTAATTGCTTGACAATATTGTGTCGGCTTCTGCCATATACAACGTGAATCAGCCATAGGAATACATGTCCCCTCCCTCTTGAAACTCACTCTCACCTCCCATCCCACGCCAGCCCTCTAGGCTGTCAGACAGGAATGGTCTGAGCTCCCTGAGTCACACAGCGAATTCCCACTGGCTCTCTGTCTTGCATATGGTAGTGTGTATGTTTCCACGCTACTTTCTCTGTCCGTCCCACCTTTCCTTCCCCCACTGTGCCCACGAGTCTGTTCTATATGTCTGCATCTCCACTGCTGCCCTGCAAATAGTTTCATCAGTACTGTCCTTCTAGATTTCATATATGTGCATTAATATTTGATATTTATTTTTCTCTTTCTGACTTACTTCACTCAGTGTAATAGGCTCATTAGAACTGGCTCAAATGCGTGCCTTTTTATGGCTGAGCAGTATTCCATTGTATATACGTACCACAGCTTCTTTACCCATTCATCTGTCGATGGACATCTATGTTATTTTCATGTCCTAGATATTGCGATTAGTGCTGCAATGAACATTGAGGTGCACATGTCTTTTTCAGTTGTGGTTTTCTCAGGGCATATGCCTAGTAGTGGGGTTGCTGAATCCTATGGTAGTTTTATCCTTAGTTTTTAAGGAATCTCCATACTGTTCTCCATAGTGGCTGTATCAGTTTATGTTCCCACCAACAGGGCAAGAGGGTTCCCGTTTCTCTGCACCCCCTCCAGCATTTATTGTTTGTAGATTTTTCTGATGATGGTTGTTCTGACCAGTGTGAGGTGATAGTTCATGGTAGTTTTGATTTGCATTTCTCTAATAATGAGCAATGATGAACATCTTTTCATGTGTTTACTAGTCATCTGAATGTCCTCCTTGGAGAAGTGTCTGTTTAGGTCCTCTTCCCACTTTTTGATTGAGTTGCTTGTTTTTGTAGTATTGAGCTGCATGAGCAGCTTTTGGAGATTAATCCTTTGTCAGTTGTTTCATTTGCTCTTATTTTCTCCTGTTCTGAGGGTTGTCTTTCCACCTTGTTTACCCTCATGCCTATTATTCCACCTCAAAAAACCCCTACCATCTTCCAATAACAGTTTCTTGATGTCAGTGTACAACTGAGCCAGGAAAAGCATTTCACCCCCACTCCGGCTTCCTTCAATCTCTTTAAGTGTTGTTTTTGGTCTCCCTGCCACTGCTACAGGAAATGACGTACATGGATGAGATACTGGTTTGACTGAACTTCTCAAATGCCTGTCAACTTAATATCTGCCCTTGGAATGTATAAAGGTAATTCTATTCGGGGTATTAAAGAGTCAGACATGGCTGAGTGACTAAGCATAGCACAGTCACATCTTAAATTTAAAAATAAGATCCATAAGGCCATTCAACATTTCTGATTATTTGCAGTGATTCTGTTCCATTAGGGATTGTTAATTGAACTTAGCATTTTATCTGAAATAGTTTTACATCCTCCATAGACTTTTTGATGGTGAAGCAGTGAGTCATTAGTTGGTGGAAAAGGGACCCATTTAATTTACTATAAAAATAGATCCAAGGGACACACCATACCAAAAATGTTGACTTAGTCTCCCAGATCTTGTGGAAATAGGATAAGGTGGGGGGGGGGAAGGGAAATGTGTTAAAAGCAAGGGTGAAGATATAATTTTCTCTTGGTTATTAACCAATGCTGTCAATAGCGTATTTTTTCTTTGCCCTGGGCTAGCCAGAAATGGTAAACTTATCTCCAATCCAATCAACTGGCACCTGCCATTCATGGAGTGAATAATATGGTGCTTAAAACTTGATAGAACAACCCATCTTGTATACGCCTGAACCATCACCACTTGGAAATTACATCTCAAGAAACCAGAATCAAATATGACACATCGACCTAAAGTAGAGAAGTGTCAATAGCCCATTAATGGTTCCCCAGAGGATTTGTGTTATAAGTGACCTTCCCTTGCTGCTGCCACTCTTCCCCAACTACATCAAGGCTTCTTGGGGAAGAGGCAAACTAATCACTTGCATATACTAAATTTGCTGCAGGCCATTGTGTGATAAATTGCCCAATTTCACTAAGCAAGGTAGCTTGGAAAAAGAAAGAATATTCAGTCTCACTGAATATAAAGTCTTTGTGTGACTGGATCTTCAGCTGTAACACAGGACTAAAAATATCTATATTTTCTAGCAACCTCTCCAGCTTGCTGGTGCATGGAAGATGTGACTGTTCTGATTTCTTCATATTATTCAGGAAATAGTAGCCAGATGAGTCTCCCTGGTTAGGAGGACTTGATTTTTTTTTAAAACTGATATGGCATCTCATTATTTGAAGTGACATGTTAATAAATGGTTTCTTTGAAGAAGCTGAAGCATAGATTATGAACTCTAAGTCTAAAGTCAATTTGAAGTTCTGTGACCACGTACTATGACTTCGTCAACTGGTCAACCTGACAACCTCTGGAACATATTTTGTTGGCTTTAAAAATATGAACAATAATCTGGGTTACTGTAGTTTGGGTATTGAAAGTTATGATACAATAAATTTTACTTCTTGATATATGGGTTAAGAGTACTACTTGATCTAAGAATAGTCAAGGCAAATTCTAGTGGTATTTTGGCTTATAAAACATATTAATGCTGAACTTTGCTTGCTCATTTTGCCCCACAATTTCTAGGCAGTAGTGTTTGGGATTTCAATCTTTCTATTGGCCAATTTAGAATATACATGGGATGTTAAGTGGGATTAGAACATGGAATAAACATATATCTTGTCTCCTCTGTTTGATCTTGGCCATTTTTTATTATATTGTGTATGTGTGTGTGTGCATGCAGTCGCTCAGTTGTGTTGAACTCTTTGCAACCCCCTGGGCTGTAGCCTGCCAAGCTTCTCTCTCCATGGGATTTTTCAGGCAAGAATGTGCTTGCATGCTAAGTCACTTCAGTTGTGTGCAACCTGGGACCCTATGGACTGTAGTCTGCCAGGCTCCTCTGTCCACGGGGTTCTCCAGGCCAGAATACTGGAATGAGTTGCCATTCCCTTCTATGGAGTGGATTGCCATGTCCTACCCCAGGGAATCTTCCTAATCTAGGGATCAAACCTGCTTCTCTTGGTCTACTGCATTGGCAAGTGGATTCTTTACTATTGTGCCATCTGGGAAGCCTGTTTATTGTATATATGTATTCCAGCTCATATATTAATTTCTTTCATTTCTGGAGTACCTTGGCCAACCTTCATTAAAAAGTATGCCTCCCCAAAACAGCATGCAAATAAGGTCTACTACAGAAAGGAGTCTGAAATGACTGAGAAAGTCTGGATGAAATACAGTGAAACGGGTACTCTCATAAATATTTCTCAGAGCTTCAGTTTACTAATGTGCATTCTGGCTAACTAGGAGTGGTAGATAGTGTGCAGCATTTACCATATTATTTGTCCAAATATTTCGTTTGGTAGATGGAGATTTTACGAAAGTGTTATTTTGTGGGGGGCATACCTGGCCAAACAGTTATTTTGTTCAATTCCAAATGAATGGAGTCCTTTAAAAATGATCTACAATGCCTCGCCTATTGAACCTGCTCTTCAAATATAAATATAATTGGAATGGCTGCTGCTTCTGCTGCTAAGTCGCTTTAGTCATGTCTGACCCTGTGAGACACCATAGATGGCAGCCTACCAGGCTCCCCTGTCCCTGGGATTCTCCAGGCAAGAATATTGGATTGAGTTGCCATGTCCTTCTCCAATGCATGAAAGTGAAAAGTGAAAGTGAAGACGCTCAGTCATGTCTGACTCTCAGCGACCCCATGGACTGCAGCCTACCAGGCTCTTCCACCCATGGGATTTTCCAGGCAAGAGTACTGGAGTGAGGTGCCATTGCCTTCTCCAATTGGGATGCCAGTGATATGCAAAATAGAAACATCAGTGTAAACTGCCATCAAGAAAGATTTGTTTAAAAATCCCAGACAGGTGCACTGAATGATGTATAATTAAGAGACGTCCCACAGCCGTGAAATAGGAGAATCATGAAAGTCTTGAAATTTTTTTTTTTTTTTTTTTTTGGTAACAAAGCAGCTCCTGGGAATTCTGAGTGAACATGGAAGGGAAACTCACCTGGTAAGAAGTGCAATCATGGAGGCATCCTGTTGAGATGGCACTTGACCTTGCAGGAGAGCATATGTAACCCCACAAAGAGCCCTTCTTCCTGCACATGCTCAGTAAGACTACCTTTTCCTCCAGGACCAGATATATCCATGGCCAAGAATTCTCAATATTGTTTATTTGGGGGTAGGGAAAATGCATGTGTGTGTTAGTATTAGTCACTCAGTTGTGTCTGACTCTTTGCAGCTCATTGGACTATAGCCCATCAGGCTCCTCTGTCCACGGAAATCCCCAGGCAAGAATACTGAAGTGGGCAGGCATTCCCTTCTCCAGGGGATCTTCTCAACCCAAGATTTGAACCTGGGTCTCCCTCATTGCAGGCAGATTCTTTACTGTTTGAGTCACCAGGGAAGCCCCAGGAAGAGTGCATAAAAACTGTGGCTCCTTATTATTTTTAGGTTAACATGAATAATTTGGAAAACAGCATAGTTAAAATTCTCAGTTGAGAAATAGAACCTCTTTTGTTACTTATTTATTATTTTACTTTTGAATCTCTTTTAACAATTGTAAGCTGTCTCATATTTTTGTCTTGTATATTTATCTTTTCTCTTCTGTATTTTCTGTTTTCCACCTTCCCTTGATCTCCCCATCCTTGTTTCTAACCCCCAACGTGAGCATTGATGGATTTGCAACTAAATCCTCAATCTATTCACATTAACAGGAACACAAATAAATCCTCAACTAGAAAAAAAAGTATAAAATTTTGAAATGCAAGCTGACTCAAAGAAGAAGAGACAAAATTATTGTGACATTTTCTGCTTCTTCAGGGAATAAAGACCCTATATTCTAGGACTCACATGCATTTACTTGAAGAAAAAGTCTCAATGATCAGTTATCTGAAAATTAAGCCGATACATATTTGCAACTGAAAATGTAGATAAAATAATATCTGCAAATTTCTTTCTCAAGAAGAAATTTTTTTTTTTTTTTTTTTGGTAACAAAGCAGCTCCTGGGAATTCTGAGTGAACATGGAAGGGAAACTCACCTGGTAAGAAGTGCAATCATGGAGGCATCCTGTTGAGATGGCACTTGACCTTGCAGGAGAGCATATGTAACCCCACAAAGAGCCCTTCTTCCTGCACATGCTCAATAAGACTACCTTTTCCTCCAGGACCAGATATATCCATGGCCAAGAATTCTCAATATTGTTTATTTGGGGGTAGGGAAAATGCATGTGTGTGTTAGTATTAGTCACTCAGTTGTGTCTGACTCTTTGCAGCTCATTGGACTATAGCCCATCAGGCTCCTCTGTCCACGGAAATCCCCAGGCAAGAATACTGAAGTGGGCAGGCATTCCCTTCTCCAGGGGATCTTCTCAACCCAAGATGTGAACCTGGGTCTCCCTCATTGCAGGCAGATTCTTTACTGTTTGAGTCACCAGGGAAGCCCCAGGAAGAGTGCATAAAAACTGTGGCTCCTTATTATTTTTAGGTTAACATGAATAATTTGGAAAACAGCATAGTTAAAATTCTCAGTTGAGAAATAGAACCTCTTTTGTTACTTATTTATTATTTTACTTTTGAATCTCTTTTAACAATTGTAAGCTGTCTCATATTTTTGTCTTGTATATTTATCTTTTCTCTTCTGTATTTTCTGTTTTCCACCTTCCCTTGATCTCCCCATCCTTGTTTCTAACCCCCAACGTGAGCATTGATGGATTTGCAACTAAATCCTCAATCTATTCACATTAACAGGAACACAAATAAATCCTCAACTAGAAAAAAAAGTATAAAATTTTGAAATGCAAGCTGACTCAAAGAAGAAGAGACAAAATTATTGTGACATTTTCTGCTTCTTCAGGGAATAAAGACCCTATATTCTAGGACTCACATGCATTTACTTGAAGAAAAAGTCTCAATGATCAGTTATCTGAAAATTAAGCCGATACATATTTGCAACTGAAAATGTAGATAAAATAATATCTGCAAATTTCTTTCTCAAGAAGAAATTTCATTTCTTTCTCAAATTAAGTAAAATTCCATTAAAAACATTATCATATCAAGGAGTAAGTCATACTTCAAATTTGTGTTTATTTGCATTTAAGCAGATCTGTCTGTATTTCTGAATTTTATAACTAAATCAAATTGTTGTGTTGTTTTATTGTTGCTTAACTAGTTGAATATAAACATGTCTTCTCCAAACTTTTTTGTTTGCTATTTAACACAATGATGGATAAGTCCTTAAGTAGCAATGAGTCTTGTGAGCATGAGTAAGTACTATTTCTCTATTTTACAGGTCAAGGAATAGAACTTTTCGATCTTTTTTGCTCAAAATTCAGGATTATATCTATCAATATATACAGCCACTTCAAAATATCTAATGCTTTTAAAGCCAGAAGCATTTTGTGTATTCATCATTTCTCACCAAATATAAGAACTGCCATAGAAATGCCTAGCTTTTTAAAATTCCATAACAGAATTAAATAAGCTCAAGACTAAGCAGAAAATAAGAATACTGAAGCTAGAAAAAGAAAAATGAATATAGCTTAGCTGGTTTCTGCTGACAAGCCAATTTGTAGTCTTCTCTTTAGGCTGGAGTGAGCCTACAAAGCTCTGTGGCTGCAGCCAGTGCACTGAAATCTTTGGCTTTGATCACTGAGCTATTGTAGGGCTGACCACATCCACTCAGTGTCTCCTTTCTTTTGAAATCCTCAGGGGGCTCACGGGCTGTCATGACAAATGCACTAGAAGCCAGAGCTTCTTCACCACCTTGTCATTCCAGGGCAGAGGGGGATAAAGCCAAGTTGTGAGGACGCTTGCTCAAGGTTACAGAAACGGAACTAGCCTCCAGGTTCTTGACATCTAGACTTACCATCTTGTTCTGGGCTCTCCCATGCTGTTGCCTCTTAAAACTCTGTAAAATTCAACAATTCTTGCTGTCTCTATTCAAAATCACACCAAACATTCATTTTTTTAAATTAAAAAAATTTTTAAATTAATTTTTACTGGAGGATAGTTGCTTCACAATGTTGTGATAGTTTCTACTGTGCAGCAAAATGAATCAGCCGTACATATACATTGGAGAAGGAAGTGGCAACCCACTCCTGTATTCTTGTCTGGAGAATTCCATGGACAGATGAGACTGGGAGGCTAGAGTCTATGTGGTCACAAAGAGTCAGATACGACTGAATAGCTAACACAATACATATACATACTCCCCCCCACCCAGTTTTGGACTTCTTCCCATTCAAGTCACCACAGAGCATTAAGTAGATTTCCCTGTACTATACAGTAGGTTTTCACGGTTACCTATTTTACCTACTGTCCTTAAACAGTAAAGATTCTGACGTCCCAGTCTTTCTGGGGAAACCACCTTAGATTTCTATAATCACCAAGCAAATTCTAGATGCCTGGATTAAGCTTGTGAAAACCTTTTAGGTAAAATTGGAATATTCATTAATAAGTTGGCAATTTTATTACATGTCTTTTTTGATGTCATTCTGCTAATTCTCTGTGTCTAGAGCTCCTTAGAAAAGAAACAGGCAAGATTTTTTTTTTTTTAGTTAGGGTATAGTTACTTTACAGTGTTGAACATGGAAGTGAATCTGCTTTGTATACATACATATATGCCCTCCCTCTTGGATCTCCCACCCACCCCATCCTGTCCCTCTAGGTCATTGCAGAGCACTGAGCCAAGCTCCCTGAGCTACACAGCAGGTTGCCACCAGCTATGTGTCGTACATAGGGCAGTGCACATACTGATCCCAGCCTCCCGATTCTTTCCACCACCCCTCCACCCCCACCGTGTCCACACATCCATTCTCTACATCTGCATCTCTATTCCTAAAAATAGGTTCATCTGTACTATTTTTCTAGATTCCACATATGTGTTAATATACAACGTTTGTTTTTCTCTTTCTGACTTACTTGATTCTGTATAACAGACTCTAGGGCTCTCCATGTCTCTACAAATGACCCAATTAGATCCAATATCTGAGTAGTTTCTACTGTCTTTGCACTTAGACAGTTTTGTTATTATTATTATTATCACTGTTACAAAGGATGACAACTTATTTTAATACAATTGCTTCCTATCATTCAGTGAAGAAACTTTAGAGTCATGATACTTTTGAGCAGACAAGGAAGGTGAGGCCTGATGAACTCCAGTGATTTATCCTCAGAGTCAGAACTGAGTCCTCGATGGGGCTGGGATGAGGCCTAGGTCCTTACTCAAATGAAGTATTTATACTTTTTAAAGATTTAAAATAAAATTTTTTTTATTCTCTCCGCAATATTCATTAGTTCTAATCATATTATGGTCCCAAGTAGCTATTTTAAAGTGAAATTAAAAGGCAGCCTAGCTTTGGAGGGTAAGAGTTATTGAAAGAGGTGTCTAGAGAGCCATTTAAAATTTTCAAGTAAAAAAAAAAAGTGATAGTGTGTGTGAGAAAGAGCTGTTTTCCTTTTAAAAATTAAGAAATCAAATATAGAAATAGTCTAATCTGCATTAACGATCTGCAATCTATGAAACAATTTTTAACCATTTTAAAGTGAAAGGCTGGTGATTATGTAGGAGAATAGATGGCAATAATAACCATAAATCTTTAAAAACTGTAGGTGTTCAAGGTAACAGTATGTAAAAATGAGACTGGCTAGGTTTCTGGCCTGAGAACTGTCATAGGGGAACTTAAGCCATCATTCTGAGCTCTTAGAAGAACGGACATTACTATTTCCATTTGTCCTTATACTTGAAGGGCTGGCCTTTGCCTTCCTGAATCCCAAAGCCCTGTGTCCATGGTGTAGGATGTAGTTAGATCCCAAGAGATGAGCACCAGTCTTTCTCAACCTCCCTCCCAGGTTGAGTAGGGCCAAGGATGGCTCAGTAAATGGGAAAACTGGATGGCACAGTGAAACATCTCCTGAACCACCGCTCTGCTAGGTGAGTTCCAAAGGAGAATCCATCTTTTGTGTTACAAAGGACTGGGAGCTCTTTTCTCTTACTTTGTGCCACAAAAGTATGGTGGGCATTGGCTGCTGAACTTTCATTTGCCTTCCTTGCTATACCCAGTCCCTCGTATAGAAACAATATTGCTCCTGGAGTAGGAGGGACTGAAATGGAGGGTGGAAGGATGGGAGATGGAGATGGGAAGGTGAGATATGTCTGAACACTCCTGTGAGTGGAACAAATCCAAGATCATACACACAGGGAAGCCAGGGTCCATCAAATGACGCTGCTGAAAAGACAGAAAAACAGATAGGAGGTGTGTCAATTGCCCTGGAAAAAATGCTTAGGATTACAGACCTGGTTGGAAAAAGAATCTACATACTCTCTTTCCCAGTTCTAGATACGTGTCATCATTGGGGAACAAACACCCTGTGGCAATCCACAGGTAAAGCCCAGCCAGAAACCAGCTGATTTAAACATGCTCAGTGCTACTTTCAAATACGCCATGAATAAGAAATTCCCTTCCTCTTGCTGGAATCAGAACACATAAGTGCAATGGAAAGTATGCTCGATTGTGCTATGATAAATACTATGTTTCTTAATCATTTTGATATCCTAACTGTAACCCCAAGTCTCTTAAGATAAATAGTTAATGGCCATTATGTGTGAATGTCATACTTTAAGGGAGCTCTGAGGCATGGGTTTGGCTTAATCTGACAGGTCAATACTATGGAAAGAATTTCAACTTTCAACCTTATTTTTAAAGATAAAAATGGATTTTTTGGAAAGTCTGCAGAGAATTGGTTCTAGCAAGGCCATTATGTGTTATACATATTAGAGAAGGGGGCATGGCATGCACTCAGAGAGTTCTAGAGGAAATCAGAATGCTACAAATGATGCCTTTTCTTGAATCCTGAAAAATTCCACTTTGATTTAGCACCAGTGGAACTGTTAATAGAAACTTCTTTGCGTGTTGTGTATAAACAGCATAGCCTGGCCTGTATCAACTTTATACTCCAATAAACAAGACAATAATGACAAATTATCAAAGCAGGCCTCAGATGTGACCCTCAATTGGGAGAGCAGCAATTTAATGAAGACAAAAGCTAGGTGAAAGCTGCTAATATCATTTACTGATAAACAGATTTTCTCGAGAGGCTCCTAGCTGAATCCCCTAAGGTCCCATAAACCTGCATAATTCCATTTAAAATATTGCGCAATTCACTAAATTAGTCTTTGAACATCCTTACTATCCAATTACGAAGCCCCAGCATGGACAGAATAATGAAATTTTTCAAACTGTGGAATGCATGTGGTCTTAACAAACTTATGACAAACACCAAAATTAGCTTTCAATTTTGAGGCCAATGTAGCTCCCTTTAATACCTCAAGTCAGAGTGGCAACAATAAAACACTATCGCAGGCTAAGCAGAACAGAAGAAAAATAAATCTTGACTTACTCAGAATTCTGAACACGGTCTACCTTCAGGAAAAAAAAATCATAAGAAGTTGAATGATGTTTTGCATTTGCAAGCTATTTGGTCGCTTAAAATCTAGTAAAAGCTTTACTGAATAAAGGGTACAAAATACCTCCTGGACAGTTGTATCTTCCAGGCAGGCAGAAAAAAAAGCGAGAGTTTGAGGAAGTGAAATTTATTTCTGTTCAAGCATTGCAAGCTGTATTATTAAAGTCATTTGTCATGGTTTGAATATTTCTGCCTGATTCACCATTAAATTGGCCTTCTAATTACCAACTTTGTCATGAAAAGTGGTCTGGCTGTTTCATTCACCACAAAACTTCAATTCTTTAATCATCACTTGCCTTCATAGGAGAAGAAAGAAAAGAAAAAGGAAAACAACAAGCCATATATTTTTATCCCCAGATCTTAAAATACATCTCAACACAGTAATGCTTAAATGATTTCAAAGCCTTACATTTTTAAGATGCTGATAAGTACTTAGAAAAGAGTGATCATTTCACCTTTATAAAGAAACTTGCCAACATTCACCTATTATTTGGTTACATAACTCAGTCTTGCAGTGGAACATACAACCTCATGTCATAGTTTCCGAATCAACAAGCACTAACCATAATCAAAACATGCCAGGCGAGTTATTTCTCTTTCCCATATATTCTAGCTTCTTGGCTGGTGTATGTAACTCTATCTACAGAAAAAGATGTGAAAATCCATAGCTTCTCCAAGCAGCCTAGTGAAGACATTGCCAAATTGCCTACAGCTTGCTTGCTCATATTTTCAGATGGACAAGGACGGGCAGCTGTGGCTAACAGTGACATAGATTCAATAGCTTTCCTTCTATATTCATTTCTGTTGGATGATGGAATAGCCGGCACATATATATATATATGTCACATTGTGAGGCATGTGTATCTTAGCTCCCCAATCAGGGATTGAACCCACTCCCCACCCCCACCCCCACACATTCCCCCACATTAGAAGTGCACAGTCTTAACCACTGGACTGACAGTTAAGTCCAAGCAGTCATAGTTTGAACTACAGATATAGCTATCTCATTGTTTGAGAGAAGCAAGACTAACCTATTAACTTTGTTATAAGAAGACCAACAAAGGCTTAGTTCAGTTCAGTCGCTCAGTCGTGTCCGACGCTTTGCGACCCCAAGAATCACAGTACTCCAGGCCTCCCTGTCCATCACCATCTCTCAGAGTTCACTCAGACTCATGTCCATCGAGTCAGTGATGCCATCCAGCCATCTCATCCTCGGTTGTCCCCTTCTCCTCCTGCCCCCAATCCCTCCCAGCATCAGAGTCTTTTCCAATGAGTCAACTCTTCACATGAGGTGGCCAAAGTACTGGAGTTTCAGCTTTAGCATCATTCCTTCCAAAGAAATCCCGGGGTTGAGCTCCTTCAGAATGGTCAGGTTGGATCTCCGTGCAGTCCAAGGGACTCTCAAGAGTCTTCTCCAACACCAAACAGTTCAAAAGCATCA
>SJYC01091088.1:0-11890 GCA_006408675.1 Madoqua kirkii
TACCTTTTACACAGAACTGGGGAGATATAAATGAAGTTTATATTCTATGGGAGTATAGAGTATTTTAATATTAGAAGATAAAAAGTTTTAAGATGCTGTAACATAGGAAGATACCAAAATCCTTTATGTCTTGAAGGTAATAAAATGAAGCACAGTAGCATCTCTATAGTTGTCAGTGAGATAAAACGAGACAGGTTTCACTTCATACAAGCTTAAAGTTTTATTGTAATTAAAAATTTTGCTTTTATTATAATACAGATCCCCAATATCTTAAAGGCTTACAGCAGCAAGCCACTGGTTTCATTGACTTTTAAATCTGCTGCATAGTCTATTAAACTGGATGGGTGACATTGCTTTGTTAAGGAGAAGATACCAAAATCCTTTATGTCTTGAAGGTAATAAAATGAAGCACAGTAGCATCTCTATAGTTGTCAGTGAGATAAAACGAGACAGGTTTCACTTCATACAAGCTTAAAGTTTTATTGTAATTAAAAATTTTGCTTTTATTATAATACAGATCCCCAATATCTTAAAGGCTTACAGCAGCAAGCCACTGGTTTCATTGACTTTTAAATCTGCTGCATAGTCTATTAAACTGGATGGGTGACATTGCTTTGTTAAGGCTGCATCTCTGCAAGATCTGTGAATTCATCCATACTTACATACCTTTTTTTTTTTTTTTTAGCTTCTATTGAGGTTTAGGGCTTCTGTTTAGACTTCCCTGGTGGCTCAGATGGTAGAGAATCTGCCTGCACTGCGGGAGATCTGGGGTCAGTCCCTGGGTTGGGAAGATCCCCTGGAGAAGGGAATGGCAACCCACTCCAGTATTCTGGCCTAGAGAATCCCATGGAAGAGTCAGACACAACTGAGCGATTTTCACTTTTCAAAACATAACAACAATATTCCCATATATATATACACACACACACTACATTTTTTCTTTTCATCTGTTGATGGCATTTAGGTGTTTATTGTAAATGATGTGGCAATGAACATGCAAGTCAGTAGCAAAAATCAAGTAACTTGATTTAAAAATGGGAGAAAGGACCTAAAGAGGTATTTCTCAAAAGAGGACATAAATGTGTAAGGCATGGAAAAGGTGCTCAATATCACAAATCAAGGAGATGCAAAAAAAATCACAATGAAATATCAATTAACATCTGTTAACATGCTTGTTATCAAGATGAGATAACAAATATTGGTGAGAGTGTGAAGAAAAGGGACCCCTGTGGACTGTTGGTAGGAATGTAAATTGGTGCAGCTTTGTGGCAAACAGTATAGAGATTGCTCCAAAAGTTAAAAATAGAACCACCATATTTTATTATCCATTGATCCCACTTCTGGGCATGCACCTGAAGAAAATAAAATTGGGATCTCAAAGAGATTCCTGACTCCGATGCAAATCCTTATTGTATGACTGACAGTGTGCCAGGCACTATTCTAGGCAGTTAACATAAATGAACTGGAACTTGCCTGGTGGACCAGTGGTTAAGTGGACAGTTAAGTGGAATTCTCTAGTGGCTCAATGGCCATGGGACTGAGAAGCCCACAACTGCTACTAGAGAGAACAGACCCTGTTTGTCACACTAGAGAAAGCCCACATGCAGCAGCAAAGACCTAACACAGCCTCAACCCACAAAAAATACTTATATGATCATCATTGCAACCCTACGGGAGAGATACTCTTATCATCTTCCTTCTACAGATGAGAAAACTGAGACCAGTGAGGGTAAGTTCACATGGGCAGAAAGTGGGCAAAACTGGGCTGTGAACCGGGCTACCTAGCCTAAGTCTGAGTTTGAGCCCCAGCCATGTTTCCCTGACCTAGCTGTCCAGCTCTGTTGCCCAAATTGACTTGCTTTTCAGTATCACATAGCTAGTTCAAGAAATCTCTCCAGCAGTTCTCCTTGATTGCGGTTGTTCAGTCACTAAGTTATGTCTGACTCTAGTCCCACAGACTGTAGAACACCAGGTTCCCCTGTCCCTTATTATATCACGGAGTTTGCTCAAACTTATGTGCATTGAGTCAATGATACTACTGAACCATCTCATCCTCTGTCACTCCCTTCTCCTCCTTCCCTGAATCTTTTCCAGCATCAGTGTCTTTTCCAGTGAGTTGGCTCTTGGTATCAGGTAGCCAAAGTAATGAAGCTTCAGCTTCAGAATCTGTCCTTCCAACGAATATTCACAGTTGATTTCCTTTAGGATTGACTGGTTTGATCTCCTTGTAGTCCAAGGGACTCTCAAGAGTCTTCTCCAATACCACAATTCGAAAACATCAGTTCTTTGGCACTCAGCCATCTTTATGGGCCAGCTCTCTGATCTGCACATGACTACTGGAAAAGCTATAGTTTTGACTATACATCTTTTTTGGCAAAGTGATGTCTGCTTTTTAAAACACTGTCCAGGTTAAAGATATGTTAAATTGTCAGTAGCCTTCTTTCCTAAATCGTTGCTTAATTTAGAAACCTGTTAACTAAAAGCTGGTCAGGTAGCATTAAAGGGACTATATAATTTATTGTATTGGGTGGGACACTTTAAAGAAAGGAAATAGGTGATATTCACACACTCCACAACGGGCAAAATTGGGACTATGTCAAGCAAATCTGGGCATTTAGTCTTCCTAGCAAAATATCTCCAGAGAAGGAAATGGCAACCCACTCCAGTGTTCTTGCCTGGAGAATCCCAGGGATGACGGATCCTGGTGGGCTGCCATCTACGGGGTCCCACAGAGTCGGACACGACTGAAGTGACTTAGCAGCAGCAGCAGCAAAATATCTCAAAGCCTGGAAGTTCAGCATTTTTATGGTGTGGACAGAAGAACAGTTAACAATTCATGCCAGTTCTCCGGATGCCCTTGCAAAATGGCAGCCAATAATATATCCAGATGGAGACACTCTAGCTACCCTTGAGAATAGTCTTAGCTTTTATCCAGGTTGCTGATTGAATGAATGAATGAATAGGTGATAGTGGGGGAAAACTGAACACACCGGAGCACACAGCGCTGCGGTGGGATCACAGATTGTGTCTTCCCAGCCCTTCCTGATTTACAGAATAGGTTGTAAAATGTAACTGAAAGTCAAGTTGCCTATAAAATATAGAAAATCTACAATCTTTATTCCTGTTTGGCCTATTAGGGTAGATTAATTCTGGTGGTATGGCTGCTAAGACACCTATAATTTGATGATAATGTTCCTCATTTTCAAAATGTTTTTCCAACTTTGATGGCTGGAGTTAGAAAAAGTGCAATTCCATAAACGTGTGTCTGCCTATGTACTGAGGTGTTTCCACTTTAGAACATTTTTGTTTGTTCTTTCCTGCATCAGATGCCCTGGCCCTGCTCCATCCATCTAAGACCAGCCTTTTCTTGGCAGTAAGACTCAAGGTTAGCTTCTTTTGTGATGGTTTTCTCCACTACAACCCTCCGGGGTGAACTCTATAACACATTCTATGTCTTTCATCGTAAAAGATACAGTAAGTGCTCCTCGAACTGGTGGACACACATTTATTCACATAATAAATAAGAAAGATTTTACAGGGCAGATGATCTTTTGTGTCCCTGTTACTGAAAAAAATATGTATGTGATGACATGTGTATGTTACAGAATTAATTCTCGGGCTTGCTTTTATTGTAACATGCTTTCCTGGTGTCTCAGATGGTAAAGGATCCACGTACAATGTAGGAGACCCAGGTTTAATCCCTGAACTGTGAAGATTCCCCTGGAGAAGGGCATGGCAACCCACTCCAGTATTCTTGCCTGGAAAATCCCATGGACACAGGAGCCTGGGTTGCAAAGAGTTGGATATGACTAACTGACTGAGCACCATTAAGTGGCAAAATTTGGGGGGAGAAAAATTTTAGTTTTCATCTATTTCTAACTATTAAAAGCTATGTGTATCTACCCAAAAGAACCTAGTACATGTGAATACCCAAATAGACTTAAATCAATAACAAGACTTATAATAAAAGGTGTAGGACTTAAGTGTTATAATTTTCTTATTAATATAACATGTAATTGCTGGGTTTATATATAAATACTGGATTTATAGAGTTTATTTCAAAGAGTGACTGGATATGTGGATACATAATACATGTTTACAACATTTATTTTATAAATAAATAATTATAATTGTGCACAGCATTCAAGGTAGCTAATAAAGTGAGGGATGAGGGACAATAGGTGATATAAGGGTTCAGGTAAATGACCACTATGAATTTTGAAGTTCTTTCACAGTATTAAATCAATTCCTAATAACAAAACATTTTCTAAATACCCACTTTAATGTTACCAGGATGTTATTTTATATAGGGTATAGTGCACTAAGGGCCTTCCCAGGTGGTGCTAGTGGTAAAGAACCTGTCTGCCAATGCAGAAAAGTTCAATCCATGAGTTGGGAAGATTCTCTGGAGGACAGCATGGCAACCCACTTCAGTATTTTTGCCTGGAGAATCCCATGGATAGAGAAGCCTGGCAGGCTACAGTCCATGGGACCGTAAAGAGTCCGACATGACTGAGTGACTTAGCATGCATGCATAGCTCTCTAAAAACAGCCCAAATGCTCTAAAAGTTACAGCATCTCATGTGAGTACAACGTGTACCAGAATTCAAGTGAAGATGGCCTGTTGGGTTTCTTCTTCAGTTTTCCAGCTCTACCAAGGAAGAAAGGTAAAGAGTAAACTCAGGCACAAAGATCCTTGTTATTTTCACAAAGGCCGCTCAAGGAGGTTTCCTGAATCCTTGCTCTGTTTTCCTCTTCAGTATGCTACATGATGAATTTATATTTCTTAATGCAGGTGAAGTACACCAACCTAATTATGACCAACTTAGACAGCATACTGAAAAGCAGAGATTACTTTGCCAACAAAGGTCCGTCTAGTCAAGGCTATCATTTTTCCAGTGGTCATGTATGGATGTGAGAGTTGGACTATAAAGAAAGCTGAGTGCTGAAGAATTGATGATTTTGAACTGTGATGTTAGCAAAGACTCCTGAGAGTCCTGTGGATTGCAAGGAGATCCAACCAATCCATCCTAAAGGAGATCAGTCCTGAGTGTTCATTGGAAGGACTGATGTTGAAGCTAAAACTCCAATACTTTGGCCACCTGATGCGAAGAGCTGACTCATTGGAAAAGACCTTAATGCTGGGAAAGATTGAAGGTGGGAGGAGAAGGGGATGGCAGAGAATGAGATGGTTGGATGGCATCACTGACTTGATAGAAATGAGTTTGAGCAAGCTCTGGGAGTTGGTGATGGACAGGAAAGCCTGGTGTGTTGCAGTCCACGGGGTCGCAAGAGTCAGACACAATTGAGCAACTGCTGAACTGAACTGAAGCACACCAAGGACACTAGCAGAAGAATGAAAGTGAAAGTGAATGTCGCTCAGTCGTGTTTGACTCTTTTTGACCCTATGGATTATACAGTCCATGAGAATTCTCCAGGCCAGAATACTGGAGTGGGTAGCCATTCCCTTCTTCAGGAGATCTTCCCAACCCAGGGATCAAACCCAGTTCTCCTGCATCACAGGCAGATTCTTTACCAGCTGAGCTACCAGGGAAGTAAAATAATGAACCTCCACGTTTTTTCTTCTTCTTGTTCATGTCTGGTAACTGTCCCTAATTGGCAAAAGCACAACTTAAAACAGTATGATGATGGTAGATGTTATTACAGTCCTTCTGGTTTCATCTCCACACTTTTCACATAGTTCAGTTCAGTTCGGTCATTCAGTCTTGTCCAACTCTTTGCGACCCCATGGACTACAGCACACCAGGCCTCCCTGTCCATCGCCAGCTCCCAGAGCTTACTCAAACTTATGCCCATTGAGTCGGTGATGTCATCCATCCAACCATCTCATCCTCTGTCACTCCCTTCTCCTCCTGCCCTCAATCTTTCCCAGCATCAGGGTCTTTTCCAATGAGTTAGCTCTTCTCATCAGGTGGCCAGTATTGGAGTTTCAGCTTCAGCATCAATCCTCCCAATGAATATTCAGGACTAATTGACTGATTGGGTCTTCTTGCTGTCTGAGGGACTCTCAGGAGTCTTCTCCAACATGACAGTTCACAAGCATCAATTTTTGGGTGCTCAGCTTTCTTTATAGTCCAACTCTCAGATCCATACATGACTACTAGAAAAACCATAGCCTTGACTAGATGGATCTTTGTTAGCAAAGTAATGTCTCTGTTTTTTAATATGCTGTCTAGTTTTTTCATAACTTATATTCATGGGTGCTGTTAACAGAGAATTCATACTCAAAATGAAGGTGATTTGGTAGGGAAAGAGTGAAAAGAATTCTCTAATTTCTGAATAACGCTTCAAGGGGCAGCAAGAAATTTTGTGGCATCTAGACACAGAGTAATGCTTCCCTTATTGAGTTGGTTAATTGAAAATGTGGGTGTACAGGAAAATGGAGTTAATGCAAATGAACCATATATCTGAAGTGTCAAGGGTTCATGGGAAAACAGGATGCAGGGGCGTATTATATATTTTAAAAACGTGATGCCTTTATAGCAATTTTATCAATTCTTTTGTCAATTTCACATATCTTGCTTCCCAATGACAACCTGAAATTTTAAGCATATTGTTCTTAATTACATGATCATGATGAAGAGAAACAAATTAGTCATATGATGCTATGTAGCAGGTGGTATTGACCTATTCTAAAATGCATTATCGGACCAATTTTAAAACAGAAGAATCAAAGTAATTGATTGGTGGCTGTGGGAATGCTGCTTCCATCAATATTTAAGTATATTTTGAACTTTGTATGCAGTTAAGTGAACCTAGTTGAAGTTCAGATAAGCACGATTTTTGATGCAGCAAAAACAAAGAAAATATTCCAAAGGGCAAATTTTTAAGCTACATCACTCCAATACTGCATTCAAATAAAGAATGTTAGCATAAAATACCATTTCTTCATCATTTGTAAAGTAGGTTATTCTCACTTTGAGGAAAATGTGTTTTAGAAAACTCTCCAACATGAGTTTTGAGGAATAATAAAATGTCTAAGATTAATTGCCAAAATGCTAAGAATGTAAAATTTGGAGTTATAATTTGGCAGTCTCTACTAGAATAACTCTTGTATTGTAGGTTTTATCTAAAATATGTTGAATAGATGCATGTTTCTACTGCTTTTTCCATTACCATACTCCTGACATATTGTTGTTTGCTTAGTCGCTAAATTGTGTCTGACTCTTTTTCGACCTCATGGACTGTGGCCCCACAGGCTCCTTGGTCCATGGCATTTCCCATGCAAGAATACTGGAGTGGGTTGCCATCTCCCTCTCCAGACATATTATGAAATCTATAACTTAATTTCTTTATGATCCTTAAATTATCTTTGCTTACAGATGATTAAGCAAATTCCTCTTGATTTTGTTTCATTATTTCACTCGGGAAAACCAAGACACACCTGCCTGCATGTGTCAAGTTTTCCATCTACTCAGACACAAAACAGTCATGAGGCAGGTGGACAAGTGAATTCAAGTTTCAAACGAATTGCATTTAACATGTAAGCAAGTTCTCCTTTCACTGAAAATTCACCGATTACTGTCATAGAGGCCTTACTTCTCAATTGTCCCCTATCTTGTTTTCACGGTTGAGAGAAGCTCATCTTTCTTAAGCAGATTTGGGAGCCCACTGAGCACACGGCCATACAATCGACACATGAGTCGATCTGCTGATATCTTGAAGCTCAGCCCATACTAATGGAACTTGGTCCATGGCATTTCCCATGCAAGAATACTGGAGTGGGTTGCCATCTCCCTCTCCAGACATATTATGAAATCTATAACTTAATTTCTTTATGATCCTTAAATTATCTTTGCTTACAGATGATTAAGCAAATTCCTCTTGATTTTGTTTCATTATTTCACTCGGGAAAACCAAGACACACCTGCCTGCATGTGTCAAGTTTTCCATCTACTCAGACACAAAACAGTCATGAGGCAGGTGGACAAGTGAATTCAAGTTTCAAACGAATTGCATTTAACATGTAAGCAAGTTCTCCTTTCACTGAAAATTCACCGATTACTGTCATAGAGGCCTTACTTCTCAATTGTCCCCTATCTTGTTTTCACGGTTGAGAGAAGCTCATCTTTCTTAAGCAGATTTGGGAGCCCACTGAGCACACGGCCATACAATCGACACATGAGTCGATCTGCTGATATCTTGAAGCTCAGCCCATACTAATGGAAGGCATTCAAACAAATTCTTCTTCACCTTTCACTTAACAAGCATAATAATAAATGAGTATTTAAAGTATCAGCAAATATATTAACTGGAAATGAGTAGGTTTCATCTGTAGCCAGTACCTACAGGTTAATTAACAAGAAGGAGCTTTGGTGTTGAGACCAGGCTCCCTGGTGCTGCCTGGGCAGGTGCCATTAAGAGCCAGGGAATTCTGCAGGGTAATTATCAGGTACCAGTGTGCTCTTTGGTTGCTTAAAAAAGTGCTACTTGCCATTTGCCTAAATTTATAAACATCATCTGTGATCCACAGCAGCCATTAAGTGAGAAACATCTCCTTATTTGATACTTGGGCAAACAAAAGAGACCTCATGGTATTTAAGGAGCCAGATGGATATATTTGGATGTCAACTTTAAAGATCACTTTTTCAATAATGGAGCATTAGACAGAAACATTTGGTACTAAGTGAAAGAGGAAACACCGAGGTATTTAAATAAAAATGAAACTAGGCATATGTAATAGTTGAAGCAGCATATCCCTCAACAATTTTGGTTCTAAAACCTTTGAGTGGTCAGCAGACTTAATAGCATATAGAAATTTAACTTGTCCCCTTGGATACGATTGAGTCACCTTTGTCCTATTAATTCTAACCATCAATACACATCGGGGAAGAGAAGATGAAGAAGATAGTGGAAATTCCCTCACAGTGGAAGGGTGAAATTCTAGCAAATAGGCAACATTTTCTTCAGGGCATGAGTTACTAATTAGTTCTATAAAAAAAATAGCTAATTACTGAAAATGATATATCAGCACACACAAAAAAGTAATCTTAGACCTAGAGATAACCTTCTATCACAAACTAATTGATCTAGAAGTTTTAAAAATGTACCACTTAAAATGCCTCTGTAAGCATAGTAATAGTTCCGGGAGCAATAAACCTTCTAAAGGAACCACTGAGTTAGTTCAATTAATTGTCTGATTGGAAGAATCTCCAAAACTTTGAGGAAGCTCTTGTTTTTATAGTTAAGGATCTTCTGGGCATTTAGTTGCCTACATTCAACAATGTTGTCTAACTGCTTTGCATAATTGGTAGAGCTAAAAGGCTATTCTACTACATTAAAAAACACAATTATAAATGTATGAGTTTCCCCCAGTCAGAAGGTACTGATTTTTTTTTTTCCTGATGCCAAAATAACAGCATTTACAAATGTTTTCATGAACTGTGAGAAGCTAGTGCTGACTGTGTTCTAATGTGGGATTAGGTCAACAGCTCTGTTGAAAGAATGAAAACCAACCCAAGGCCAAACAGGCAGACAGGCCTAATTAAGCACCCCAGAGGAAAGAAGCTCTCAGAGAACTTCGAGGGACTTGACCCCTGCTTTGTACTTCACCAGGTTTCTCTATACCTTTGCCACTTTCCTCTGGATTTATTATTTTTTAATGAATTATTTAAACCTGGCCATTTCACATCTACAATTAGTTTTCAAAGAGAAGATAACAGGAGAAAATAATCACAAGTTACCCAGCTTGAGAACGGCTCCAGTTTGGGGGCAGGACGTGAAAAGCCTGCCTTGCATCAGAGCCCGCCCTTGGGGGTGGCTTCCCAAACCCCCTTTTGTTTTAAGTCCCTTAGATTCAGTCCACATGTCAGTCTAAACCTCTATTTCCAACAGGGAGGACATGCAAATATCAGAGAGT
Organism: Madoqua kirkii; assembly: GCA_006408675.1. Classification (NCBI taxonomy): domain Eukaryota; kingdom Metazoa; phylum Chordata; class Mammalia; order Artiodactyla; family Bovidae; genus Madoqua; species Madoqua kirkii. Next base: position 9,881 of record SJYC01091088.1, read on the forward strand.
CAATTTTCTAGGTTATCTGCCTGTGTTCCTTTTATGCACACAGATGGGAATTAATGATCATAATTTTAATTGTAGGAAAAAATAACCTATGAAAAATGGGATATATTATTCATAATCATTAAGGAGTAAGGATCTATTGAAAAATGGACCTACTAGTACCACTGTGCTGTGCTAAGTCACTTCAGTCGTGTCCAACTTTTTTCGACCCTATGGACCATAACCCTCCAGACTTCTCTGTCCATGGGATTCTCCAAGCAAGGAGACTGGAGTGGGTTCCCATCCCCTCCTCCAGGGGATCTTCCTGACTCAGGGATCAGACCTGCGTCTCTCATATTTCCAGCTTTGGCAGGCAAGTTCTTCACCACTAACCCCACCTAGGGGAGAAGGCAATGGCACCCACTCCAGTACTCTTGCCTGGAACATCTTATGGACAGAGGAGCCTGGTGGGCTGCAGTCCATGGGGTTTCGAAGAGTCAGACACGACTGAGCGACTTCACATTGACTTTTCACTTTCATGCATTGGAGAAGGGAAATGGCAACCCACTCCAGTTTTTTTTGCCTAGAGAATCCCAGGGATGAGGGAGCTTGGTGGGCTGCCATCTATGGGGTCGCATAGAGTTGGACACGATTGAAGTGACTTAGCAACAGTAACAACAGCAATCTCACCTGGGAAGCCCACTTACCACTTGCAAAAAGTGATGTGCTTAATCGTTTTATCCTAGTCATGCTTCCCTCTTCAGCACACAACCCCTTTAGTAGGGCAAGCCCTCCAAAGTCTCAGTATCCTGACTCCTTATTTCTTATCACAGAACTATTCAGCTGGAATAGGCATCAAGAGACCATCAGATTCATCTTTCTGCCCCAGGTAGGACCACACTCTGCTAGAACTCATAATGTGTGTGTGCTAAATTGGTTCAGTCATGTCCGACTCTTTGCGACTCTATGGACTATAGCCTGCCAGGCCCCTCGGTCCATGGGATTCTCCAGGCAAGAATACTGGAGTGGATTGCCGTGCCCTCCTCCAGGGGATCTTCCCGACCCAGGGATGAACATGAGTCTCTTTTTTCTCCTGCATTGGCAGGCAGGTTCTTTACCAATAGCAACACCTGGGAGGCCCGGGAACTCACCATATGTAATATAATACCATAGAAAGTGTTTTACCCACCACACTGAAAACTTTTCCAGGGTACAAGCTGAAGCCCAGCCATTAAGTTTTCTCACAGCTTGGCATGTAACAGATCTCTAAAAATATCTGTATATGAAATAACTAAAACCCCAACCATGCAAAATATCTTTTTTTTTTAAGGAAATACTTGAGGGAGAAGGACTTTAAAATTCACTCACAAGTCCTTTCTGCCCATTTTGATGTTTCACAAGACTCCCTCCTGGAATATTCTTTCCAGTGAATCAAACAGCAATTTTTACTTCATTGTTATCAGCCCAGAGGAAGAAATATCTTGAGAACTTTCTAAAATGCATGTGGACTCAATAGTTCCACTTATATTTAAAATTGGGAAAAATTCGTTAATCTCTTGTATGGGTTAAGACATGACTAGAAAGAGTTGTATTTGTATAACATTGGAACTATAAAAGATTATAAATTGGCATTTATTAAAGAGCTCCCCTGGTAGCTCAGCTGGTAAAGAATCCATCTGCAATGCAGAAGACCCAGGTTCTGTTCCTGGGTTGGGAAGATCCCCTGGAGGAGGGCATGGCAATCCACCCTAGTATTCTTGCCTGAAGAATCCACATGGACAGAGGAGCCTGGTGGGCTGCAGTCCATAGGGTCACAAAGTCAGACATGACTGAGCGACTAAGCACACACTCACACACACAAAGAGCTACCATTTGCCAGGTACTCAATAAAAGACTGTTCGGAGAAGGCAATGGCAACCCACTCCAGTACTCTTGCCTGATAGGCTGCAGTCCATGGTGTCGCTAAGAGTCGGGCACAACTGAGCGACTTTACTTTCACTTTTCACTTTCATGCATTGGAGAAGGAAATGGCAA
>SJYC01091090.1:0-29026 GCA_006408675.1 Madoqua kirkii
CAAAAAATTGTGAATATGTTTAAATATTCTTAGAGTAGGAAAATATCTAACATTTATGCTACTTATGTGCAATGTATATCCTCTGATTTCCTCTACATGTCTAATATTTATTTAAGAAAGCTTATAATAAAAGATTAATGCAAAAGAATCAAAGGTAAAGGATAGGGGATAATCACAAAAACAAAGGCCTAAAGACAAGGTGCTGTGTGAAAAGCATATGGAAAGAAAGAACCTGAGCTAGGACAGTTATTGACACTGCAAACGAAACATCTCATACTCAACTTCCTGGAATTCAATCACACTGAAATTCTGTGAGTGTTTTTATCAATCTTGTGGTTCAGCTGGTAAAGAATCTGCCTGCAATGTGGAATACCTCGGTTTGATCCCTGGATTGGGAAGATCTCCATGAAAAGGGAAAGGTTACCCACTCCAGTATTCTCTCCTGGAGAATTCCATGGACAACTCCACAGGGTTGCAAACAGTTGGACACAACTGAGCGACTTTCACTTCACTTCACTTATCAATCTTTTTACTTAGAAAGGGGTAGAACATTATTTTATCTGGAGAGAGAGAAGTTGCTAGAATTTTCTATAGCATAGTATATAGATTTTTCAACATCAGTTTTTAAAAAGATGTTAAATCTCTTTTTAAAAATTTAACTTAATCCTTATTCTATTGATGGTCAAATTTATTTTTTTTTAAAACTGTAGAAAAGTGAATCAAACTGATAACTTTATCATAGTTCAGCTTCAGAATTTATAATGTTACCTTATTTTTCATCATGTTAATATTTTAGAAACTTATAAAAGTTTAATGATTAAAAAATATGAAAGCAAATAGCATCTCCAACTAAGCCTATAACTTGTTATTCAACTTGTCATCACCCTGCTCATTCTCCGCTCTCTATAAGCTGTGTGTCAGCTTTAGCTCTGAAACAAGGCAACCAGATTCTACTCAATAATACAGATACAGCTTCCCTGATGGCTCAGAGGTTAAAGCATCTGCCTCCAATGCGGGAGACCTAGGTTCAACCTCTGGATCAGGAAGATCCCCTGGAGAAGGAAATGGTAACCCACTCCAATATTCTCGCTTGGAGAATCCCATGGATGTAGAAGCTTGGTAGGCTACAGTCCACAGGGTCACAGAGAGGCGGACATGAGTGAGTGACTTCACTTTCTTTCACTTTCACTTTTCTGGTTGTACAATCTCAGTCTTTTGTCCTCCGTGTCTTTGAACACATTTGCTACAGTCTCCCATGTCATGTGCCCCACTTCCCAAAATAGCTTTAACTATATGCACATAACAGGCTCTACAAGGCAGGTGTCCCAAATGAGACGTGATTGAAAAGACAGTAACCTGAGAAGCCAACTGAATGAGGGTACATGGTCTCCAGAAAAGCACCAGGCAGACAAGTGTGTTTGCATCACTTGTCACAAGCACTGACAGAACTTAAGGCATGCGGGCCTGATTATTTACTACAGGTTTAATGCTTTCTGAATTTATCCTAGAGCAGCCAGAGGACCTCTGGCCTTCATGAGACTGTGTGCTATGCCTTATTACTGTTTAATAAAGCCTCTTTTCCAGCTTATAAGATTCCTTCCTGATAGGCATGTAGTCCTATCAAATTACAACACAATTATTACCATCTACACCAAGATGCTCTTAAAGCTAAATCCCCCAGGCTTATGTGCACATGTTTATAGTAGGCTGCATAAACCTCATCAAATGTGTTACCTAGAGATTTTGGCAGTTCACATCAATATATTACATTGATTCAGAAAATTAGTTCTTTGTGTAAAGCCATATTTTTTATGTCAGTGTATTTTTGATATGACTATTCTTTTTATAATCAGTGAAGGTCATTTTCAGGTTTGCTCAGTATGACATGAGAGCACATTGTATTTATGTATCCTCCATATAAGTTCTTACCAGCTGAAGCTCTCCAGACTTATCAGCCTCCATAATCTTTACAATTAATATCTTTATCTATTTATATCTATATCTGTGCTTCCCTGACAGCTCAAATGGTGTATCTATCTATATCTGTATCATCTCTATCTGTATGTCTATATCTGTATCTATCTATCTATCTATCTATCTATCTATCTATACTATTGGTTTTGTTTCTCTGTGAAGTCCTATTGCATATTTTGGTACTGAATGTGGTTCTAGAACAGAATTGTAAAGATTATTTTTAAAAATTTGTTCTGTGCACTCTGAAATTTTCTCTCTAATCTCTCTAAGACTGAGAGATGCTAATGACATTAATTTTAGTAGTAAAGAGATTACAGAGAGTCCATAATGGGATCTGGCAGTGGAGATAAACAAGCTGTCACAACTAGATGTTACTAATCCACCAGGTATAAGAAGTAAGGATATGGGGTAAGAATTGGCTTGTGTATACAGTATTTTCAAACATTTTCCTCAAACAAATGAATATAATGAGATTGACTGATTGCTCCTAACTGTCACTGGACAAAGTGGGGAAAGAAAAGGATGAGTCATGATTCAAGTTCCCAGGTTAAGCATTATTACCTGAAAGCAACTGTATATCCCCTAAAGGGGACTCATGTTTTGTTACCTCAGGGCTAAGATTGATGAAAATTGAATATAGAATCTCCTCCTGTGACCTCAGTAGGTGAAAACACATTGAAAATTAAATTTTTGCCATGTGTGCTCATAACTCTATTAAAATTGATAAAGTTAATGCCTATTACAACTAGCATCATAAATGATAGGAGAGACATTTATACTTCTTTGATATCTAGGCTTACAAATATAAATAGCTTTAATTCTGCCAATACAACTCGATCCATCATTAGTAATTACTACATGGCTTTGTTATTGTTCAGTTGCTAAGACATGTCTGACTCTTTGCGACCCCATGAACTGCGTCATGGCAGCCTTCCCTGTCCTTCACCATTTCCATGAATTTACTCAAACTCACATCCATTGAGTTGGTGATGCCACCCAACCATTTTATCCTCTGCTGCCTCCTTTTCCTCCTGCCTACAATCTTCCCTAGCATCAGTCTTTTCCAATGAGTCGGCTATTCACATCAGTTGGCCAAAGTATAGGTACATCAGTTCCAGCATCATTCCTTCCAATGAATATTCAGGACTGATTTCTTTTAGGATTGACGTTTTATTTTCTTGCTGTACAAGGGACTTCTAAGAGTCTTCTCCAACACCACAATTCAAAAGCATCACTTCTTTGGTGCTCAGCTTTTTTGTGGTCCAAGGCTCACATCCTTACATGACTACTGGAAACAACATAGCTTCACTACATAGACCTCTGTCAGCAAAGTGATGGATCTGATTTTTAATATGCTGTCTAGATTTGTCATAGCTTTCCTTTCAAAGAGCAAGTGTTTTTGAATTTCACAACTATAGTCACTGTCCACAGTGACTTTAGAGCACAAGAAAACAAGATCTGCCAATGTTTCCACTTTTTCCCCATCTATTTGTCATGAAGTGCTGTGACTGAATGCCTTGTTAGTTTTTTTGGATGTTGAGTTTTAAGCCACCTTTTTCACTTTCACCCTCATCAAGAGACTCTATGTGTAATTAATCTATGTGGCCATATTTCGATACCTTATGCCAAGATAAATAAATAAATTAGAGAAGAACATACCTGACTTCATATAGTATCTATTCCCTTAGCTCTAATCATTGTGCTTTCTTGCCTCTGCTTAGTCGTACTGGCTCTGAATGTTTGTAGTCCACCAAACTCCTCTATTCATGGAATTATTCTGGCAAGAATACTCAGTGGGTTGCCATTTCCTCCTCCAGGGAAGCTTCCCAATCCTGAGATCGAAACTACATTTCCTTCATGTCCTGAAATTACAGATGTATTCTTTACCGCAGATCCACCTGGGAAGCAGTATAAAATAACCCTAATTCTAAATCATGAAAGATGATTCTTTGGGTACTAGCTCACCGTCTTTTTGCTTTGCTGGCTTTCTGAACAAAGCCCCAATTCCTTGCCTCAAACAACTAATCCTTCAGTTAATTGATCTGTTCAGCAAGCAGTACAAGATTGGACTCAGTAACAAATGCATTTATGAAAGCACAAATAGATTGGCAAGTTGATGGATGAATGAATGGAAATATAATGCATTATTTTACTAGAGCACATTTAAAAATGCCTAACATTGACAGATTGTTTTTGAAGCAATAAATGTGAATTACTCTATTTACTATAACATATTTTATTAATTTAACTTTCTCTGAGTAGCATTTTAACAAGTGTATATTCACTGGATTTCCATGGGGTGCTACTAGTAAAAATTCTGCCTGCCAGTGTAAGAGAAGTAAGAGAGATAGATTCGATCTCTGGGTCAAGAAGATCCCTTGAAGGACAACACGATAACTCATTCCAGTATTTTTCCTGCAGAACCCCATGGACAAAGGAGCCTGGTGGATTAGAGTCCATAGGGTCACAAAGAATTGAACATGACTGAAACAACTTAGCATGCACACGCACATACTCAATGTGAGTATTTGATGTTTTCTCACTCTCTTAGGTCTTAGTGAATAAATTCTCTATCATGTGTCATGTATGGATACGAAAACTGGACTGTGAAGAAAGCTGAGCACCAAAGACTTGATGCTTTTGAACTGTAGTGTTGGAGAAGACACAATCTTGAGAGTCGCTTGGACTGAGAGGAGACCTAACCAGGCTATTGTAAAGGAGATCAGCCCTGGGTGTTCTTTGGAAGGAATGATTTTAAAGCTGAAACTCCAGTACTTTGGCCACCTCAAGAGAAGAGTTGACTCATTGGAAAAGACTCTGAAGCTGGGAGAGATTGGGGGCAGGAGGAGAAGGGGACGACAGAGAACGAGATGGCTGGATGGCATCACTGACTCGATGGACATGAGTCTGAGTGAACTCCGGGAGATGGTGATGGACAGGGATGCCTGACGTGTTGTGATTCATGGGGTCGCAAAGAGTTGGACACGACTCAGTGACTGAACTGAACTGAATATGACACAAATGCCTACTATTAACCTTGTCTTTCTGCTTTAAAGGTCTCACTAACATAAACATACTCATAAACATTTCAAAATAATTTTTGAAATAACATTCTTATATAAATACTAAAATAATGATAGCTTGAAAAGTTGTTATAGACTCTTGGATAGCTTTTATAAACATAAAATATATGTTAAATTTGAAGCAACAAATCAACAAATTGGAAGACTAGATTTCATGTCTGTCTTTTTCTAATACATTTTTTTTGGATGAATCTCTGAATAACGACTGCAATTCCTTTGCTGTTAGTTGCGGTATGAATAGCTACCCATTTTTAAATAGAATTTAAATTTTAAAATTCAGTTTCTTATTCATGAGACCAGCCCAGAATTGCCTTTAGTTCAGTCGCTCAGTCGTGTCTGACTCTTTGTGATCCCAACTCCAATACTTTGGCCACCTGATGCGAAGAGCTGACTCATTGGAAAAGACCTTAATGCTGGGAAAGATTGAAGGTGGGAGGAGAAGGGGATGGCAGAGAATGAGATGGTTGGATGGCATCACTGACTTGATAGAAATGAGTTTGAGCAAGCTCTGGGAGTTGGTGATGGACAGGAAAGCCTGGTGTGTTGCAGTCCACGGGGTCGCAAGAGTCAGACACAATTGAGCAACTGCTGAACTGAACTGAAGCACACCAAGGACACTAGCAGAAGAATGAAAGTGAAAGTGAATGTCGCTCAGTCGTGTTTGACTCTTTTTGACCCTATGGATTATACAGTCCATGAGAATTCTCCAGGCCAGAATACTGGAGTGGGTAGCCATTCCCTTCTTCAGGAGATCTTCCCAACCCAGGGATCAAACCCAGTTCTCCTGCATCACAGGCAGATTCTTTACCAGCTGAGCTACCAGGGAAGTAAAATAATGAACCTCCACGTTTTTTCTTCTTCTTGTTCATGTCTGGTAACTGTCCCTAATTGGCAAAAGCACAACTTAAAACAGTATGATGATGGTAGATGTTATTACAGTCCTTCTGGTTTCATCTCCACACTTTTCACATAGTTCAGTTCAGTTCGGTCATTCAGTCTTGTCCAACTCTTTGCGACCCCATGGACTACAGCACACCAGGCCTCCCTGTCCATCGCCAGCTCCCAGAGCTTACTCAAACTTATGCCCATTGAGTCGGTGATGTCATCCATCCAACCATCTCATCCTCTGTCACTCCCTTCTCCTCCTGCCCTCAATCTTTCCCAGCATCAGGGTCTTTTCCAATGAGTTAGCTCTTCTCATCAGGTGGCCAGTATTGGAGTTTCAGCTTCAGCATCAATCCTCCCAATGAATATTCAGGACTAATTGACTGATTGGGTCTTCTTGCTGTCTGAGGGACTCTCAGGAGTCTTCTCCAACATGACAGTTCACAAGCATCAATTTTTGGGTGCTCAGCTTTCTTTATAGTCCAACTCTCAGATCCATACATGACTACTAGAAAAACCATAGCCTTGACTAGATGGATCTTTGTTAGCAAAGTAATGTCTCTGTTTTTTAATATGCTGTCTAGTTTTTTCATAACTTATATTCATGGGTGCTGTTAACAGAGAATTCATACTCAAAATGAAGGTGATTTGGTAGGGAAAGAGTGAAAAGAATTCTCTAATTTCTGAATAACGCTTCAAGGGGCAGCAAGAAATTTTGTGGCATCTAGACACAGAGTAATGCTTCCCTTATTGAGTTGGTTAATTGAAAATGTGGGTGTACAGGAAAATGGAGTTAATGCAAATGAACCATATATCTGAAGTGTCAAGGGTTCATGGGAAAACAGGATGCAGGGGCGTATTATATATTTTAAAAACGTGATGCCTTTATAGCAATTTTATCAATTCTTTTGTCAATTTCACATATCTTGCTTCCCAATGACAACCTGAAATTTTAAGCATATTGTTCTTAATTACATGATCATGATGAAGAGAAACAAATTAGTCATATGATGCTATGTAGCAGGTGGTATTGACCTATTCTAAAATGCATTATCGGACCAATTTTAAAACAGAAGAATCAAAGTAATTGATTGGTGGCTGTGGGAATGCTGCTTCCATCAATATTTAAGTATATTTTGAACTTTGTATGCAGTTAAGTGAACCTAGTTGAAGTTCAGATAAGCACGATTTTTGATGCAGCAAAAACAAAGAAAATATTCCAAAGGGCAAATTTTTAAGCTACATCACTCCAATACTGCATTCAAATAAAGAATGTTAGCATAAAATACCATTTCTTCATCATTTGTAAAGTAGGTTATTCTCACTTTGAGGAAAATGTGTTTTAGAAAACTCTCCAACATGAGTTTTGAGGAATAATAAAATGTCTAAGATTAATTGCCAAAATGCTAAGAATGTAAAATTTGGAGTTATAATTTGGCAGTCTCTACTAGAATAACTCTTGTATTGTAGGTTTTATCTAAAATATGTTGAATAGATGCATTGTTTCTACTGCTTTTTCCATTACCATACTCCTGACATATTGTTGTTTGCTTAGTCGCTAAATTGTGTCTGACTCTTTTTCGACCTCATGGACTGTGGCCCCACAGGCTCCTTGGTCCATGGCATTTCCCATGCAAGAATACTGGAGTGGGTTGCCATCTCCCTCTCCAGACATATTATGAAATCTATAACTTAATTTCTTTATGATCCTTAAATTATCTTTGCTTACAGATGATTAAGCAAATTCCTCTTGATTTTGTTTCATTATTTCACTCGGGAAAACCAAGACACACCTGCCTGCATGTGTCAAGTTTTCCATCTACTCAGACACAAAACAGTCATGAGGCAGGTGGACAAGTGAATTCAAGTTTCAAACGAATTGCATTTAACATGTAAGCAAGTTCTCCTTTCACTGAAAATTCACCGATTACTGTCATAGAGGCCTTACTTCTCAATTGTCCCCTATCTTGTTTTCACGGTTGAGAGAAGCTCATCTTTCTTAAGCAGATTTGGGAGCCCACTGAGCACACGGCCATACAATCGACACATGAGTCGATCTGCTGATATCTTGAAGCTCAGCCCATACTAATGGAAGGCATTCAAACAAATTCTTCTTCACCTTTCACTTAACAAGCATAATAATAAATGAGTATTTAAAGTATCAGCAAATATATTAACTGGAAATGAGTAGGTTTCATCTGTAGCCAGTACCTACAGGTTAATTAACAAGAAGGAGCTTTGGTGTTGAGACCAGGCTCCCTGGTGCTGCCTGGGCAGGTGCCATTAAGAGCCAGGGAATTCTGCAGGGTAATTATCAGGTACCAGTGTGCTCTTTGGTTGCTTAAAAAAGTGCTACTTGCCATTTGCCTAAATTTATAAACATCATCTGTGATCCACAGCAGCCATTAAGTGAGAAACATCTCCTTATTTGATACTTGGGCAAACAAAAGAGACCTCATGGTATTTAAGGAGCCAGATGGATATATTTGGATGTCAACTTTAAAGATCACTTTTTCAATAATGGAGCATTAGACAGAAACATTTGGTACTAAGTGAAAGAGGAAACACCGAGGTATTTAAATAAAAATGAAACTAGGCATATGTAATAGTTGAAGCAGCATATCCCTCAACAACTTTTGGTTCTAAAACCTTTGAGTGGTCAGCAGACTTAATAGCATATAGAAATTTAACTTGTCCCCTTGGATACGATTGAGTCACCTTTGTCCTATTAATTCTAACCATCAATACACATCGGGGAAGAGAAGATGAAGAAGATAGTGGAAATTCCCTCACAGTGGAAGGGTGAAATTCTAGCAAATAGGCAACATTTTCTTCAGGGCATGAGTTACTAATTAGTTCTATAAAAAAAATAGCTAATTACTGAAAATGATATATCAGCACACACAAAAAAGTAATCTTAGACCTAGAGATAACCTTCTATCACAAACTAATTGATCTAGAAGTTTTAAAAATGTACCACTTAAAATGCCTCTGTAAGCATAGTAATAGTTCCGGGAGCAATAAACCTTCTAAAGGAACCACTGAGTTAGTTCAATTAATTGTCTGATTGGAAGAATCTCCAAAACTTTGAGGAAGCTCTTGTTTTTATAGTTAAGGATCTTCTGGGCATTTAGTTGCCTACATTCAACAATGTTGTCTAACTGCTTTGCATAATTGGTAGAGCTAAAAGGCTATTCTACTACATTAAAAAACACAATTATAAATGTATGAGTTTCCCCCAGTCAGAAGGTACTGATTTTTTTTTTTCCTGATGCCAAAATAACAGCATTTACAAATGTTTTCATGAACTGTGAGAAGCTAGTGCTGACTGTGTTCTAATGTGGGATTAGGTCAACAGCTCTGTTGAAAGAATGAAAACCAACCCAAGGCCAAACAGGCAGACAGGCCTAATTAAGCACCCCAGAGGAAAGAAGCTCTCAGAGAACTTCGAGGGACTTGACCCCTGCTTTGTACTTCACCAGGTTTCTCTATACCTTTGCCACTTTCCTCTGGATTTATTATTTTTTAATGAATTATTTAAACCTGGCCATTTCACATCTACAATTAGTTTTCAAAGAGAAGACAACAGGAGAAAATAATCACAAGTTACCCAGCTTGAGAACGGCTCCAGTTTGGGGGCAGGACGTGAAAAGCCTGGCCTTGCATCAGAGCCCGCCCTTGGGGGTGGCTTCCCAAACCCCCTTTTGTTTTAAGTCCCTTAGATTCAGTCCACATGTCAGTCTAAACCTCTATTTCCAACAGGGAGGACATGCAAATATCAGAGAGTCAATTTTCTAGGTTATCTGCCTGTGTTCCTTTTATGCACACAGATGGGAATTAATGATCATAATTTTAATTGTAGGAAAAAATAACCTATGAAAAATGGGATATATTATTCATAATCATTAAGGAGTAAGGATCTATTGAAAAATGGACCTACTAGTACCACTGTGCTGTGCTAAGTCACTTCAGTCGTGTCCAACTTTTTTCGACCCTATGGACCATAACCCTCCAGACTTCTCTGTCCATGGGATTCTCCAAGCAAGGAGACTGGAGTGGGTTCCCATCCCCTCCTCCAGGGGATCTTCCTGACTCAGGGATCAGACCTGCGTCTCTCATATTTCCAGCTTTGGCAGGCAAGTTCTTCACCACTAACCCCACCTAGGGGAGAAGGCAATGGCACCCACTCCAGTACTCTTGCCTGGAACATCTTATGGACAGAGGAGCCTGGTGGGCTGCAGTCCATGGGGTTTCGAAGAGTCAGACACGACTGAGCGACTTCACATTGACTTTTCACTTTCATGCATTGGAGAAGGGAAATGGCAACCCACTCCAGTTTTTTTTGCCTAGAGAATCCCAGGGATGAGGGAGCTTGGTGGGCTGCCATCTATGGGGTCGCATAGAGTTGGACACGATTGAAGTGACTTAGCAACAGTAACAACAGCAATCTCACCTGGGAAGCCCACTTACCACTTGCAAAAAGTGATGTGCTTAATCGTTTTATCCTAGTCATGCTTCCCTCTTCAGCACACAACCCCTTTAGTAGGGCAAGCCCTCCAAAGTCTCAGTATCCTGACTCCTTATTTCTTATCACAGAACTATTCAGCTGGAATAGGCATCAAGAGACCATCAGATTCATCTTTCTGCCCCAGGTAGGACCACACTCTGCTAGAACTCATAATGTGTGTGTGCTAAATTGGTTCAGTCATGTCCGACTCTTTGCGACTCTATGGACTATAGCCTGCCAGGCCCCTCGGTCCATGGGATTCTCCAGGCAAGAATACTGGAGTGGATTGCCGTGCCCTCCTCCAGGGGATCTTCCCGACCCAGGGATGAACATGAGTCTCTTTTTTCTCCTGCATTGGCAGGCAGGTTCTTTACCAATAGCAACACCTGGGAGGCCCGGGAACTCACCATATGTAATATAATACCATAGAAAGTGTTTTACCCACCACACTGAAAACTTTTCCAGGGTACAAGCTGAAGCCCAGCCATTAAGTTTTCTCACAGCTTGGCATGTAACAGATCTCTAAAAATATCTGTATATGAAATAACTAAAACCCCAACCATGCAAAATATCTTTTTTTTTTAAGGAAATACTTGAGGGAGAAGGACTTTAAAATTCACTCACAAGTCCTTTCTGCCCATTTTGATGTTTCACAAGACTCCCTCCTGGAATATTCTTTCCAGTGAATCAAACAGCAATTTTTACTTCATTGTTATCAGCCCAGAGGAAGAAATATCTTGAGAACTTTCTAAAATGCATGTGGACTCAATAGTTCCACTTATATTTAAAATTGGGAAAAATTCGTTAATCTCTTGTATGGGTTAAGACATGACTAGAAAGAGTTGTATTTGTATAACATTGGAACTATAAAAGATTATAAATTGGCATTTATTAAAGAGCTCCCCTGGTAGCTCAGCTGGTAAAGAATCCATCTGCAATGCAGAAGACCCAGGTTCTGTTCCTGGGTTGGGAAGATCCCCTGGAGGAGGGCATGGCAATCCACCCTAGTATTCTTGCCTGAAGAATCCACATGGACAGAGGAGCCTGGTGGGCTGCAGTCCATAGGGTCACAAAGTCAGACATGACTGAGCGACTAAGCACACACTCACACACACAAAGAGCTACCATTTGCCAGGTACTCAATAAAAGACTGTTCGGAGAAGGCAATGGCAACCCACTCCAGTACTCTTGCCTGATAGGCTGCAGTCCATGGTGTCGCTAAGAGTCGGGCACAACTGAGCGACTTTACTTTCACTTTTCACTTTCATGCATTGGAGAAGGAAATGGCAATCCACTCCAGTGTTCTTGCCTGGAGAATCCCAGGGACGGGGCAGCCTGGTGGGCTGCCATCTATGGGGTCGCACAGAGTCGGACATGACTGAAGTGACTTAGCAGCAGCAGCAGCAATAAAAGACTGTTACTGTTATTGTCAGACTGTTACTCTGACAATATTACAAAATAAATTTTGCCATCTCCAACTGACAGGCATGGAGACTGAAACCCGGGGAGGCTAGATGACTTTCCCAAGGTCACATAACAAGGATGGGGAGGAGCACAGGAGCCAGGTACCAAGGCTGCACTGGATGCCGAGTATCTGACTATGCCTCGGCCGCCACTTGCAGCCAGTTTCTTCTCTGTGATTAAATAAAGTCTGAATTAAGGTAAGACTTTTCTTTTTTAATTTAGAGGCTAGAATCTACAAGTGGTTATGACCACAGCCACTTTAACTACAGTGAGAAGTGGGTCAGCAGGCCCAAATCAACTGTCCCTCTTTCATCATAATTTAGTTGTTGTTCAGTTGCTAAGTCATGCCTGACTCTTTTTGACCTCATGGGCTGCAGCACGCCACGTTTCCTTGTTTTTCACCATCTCCCATGATTCAGCGGAGTCCCCATAATACTGTACTGGGGCCATATAAGCATAGAACTGAGATGATCGAAATGCCAGGATATTTTGAGTTCTTCATAAAGAGGATGAAACAGGACCCTGTCCTTGGTGCCTCCAGAGTGAACCTGTGACCCTTGGCAAAAGACAGGGTCCTACCACCAGCATCTGCCACCCAAGAGCCAGCGTGTGAGGCTCTGTCACTACTGACCAACTTTTTCCTGGTGATGACAAGTGACTAGTTACTTCTCTGCTCATTAGTCCTTACACATGAGGATGTGACAGAAAAAGGAGAAAAATCCGGTCGGCTCAGTTTAAATTTTCCCCTACTTGCTAGTGAAGCAAAATGAAAATGGTGTTTCTAAACCTGGACTTGAAAACCAACGGCTTATCTGACAAGATCATGGAATAGTAATAGTCACGTAACCATTACTGTTATTTAAGGCTTTGACAATCTCAGGTTGAAATCTCATGTGTTCGCAGAAGCTCTCTGAAAACCATCACTAGAAGACCTGAACTTTTTGAAGTGAAATTTCAGGAAGACCAGGGATTTCTGGTTGGTGTACGTGGACTAAAGAGAAAGGAACAGTCCGTGAACTGTGAGAGTAGCAAGAAGTCAGGCTGCGGCGGGGTCAGTGGACTCCTGTCTCAGCAGCTGGTCACCTCAGTGGCCTCTGAAGCAGCCAGTTGGAGGATGAACTGCTCTTTCTTACTCTGAAGTCCATGATTGCACAAGCTTCAGGTAGTCGAGGGCTTCCCAGGTGGTGCTAGTGGTAATCCTCCTGCCAGTGCAGGAGATGAAAGAGACTCGGGTTCAGTCCCTGGGTCAGGAAGATCCCCTGGAGGAGGGCAGGCAGCCCACTCCAGTATTCTTGCCTGGAGAATCCCATGGACAGAGGAGCCTAGCGGGCTACAATCCAAATGCAAAGAGTCAGACACAACTGAAGGGACTTAGCACAAACTTGCATAGGAGTTGGACTCTGTCAGACCCAAATCTCTTAGGTCACCATCTTTATGGACAAAAAGGGAAAAAGAGATGAGAATAAAATATGGTTAGGGCGGGACTGGGTGGCACTCCAAATCCTCGGGTAGCTTCAGATTCATCTCAGAGGGAAAGTCGAGGTTTTATGCAATCTCCCTTCACTGCCCATGTTCCTCTCCAAGCCCAGACTCTGCTCCTCTTCCCAGTCATGTGCTCTTCCAGAGGCTTTGCCCCATTGTTGTGCCCAACACATGCCCCATACATTCACATCTCAGGGTTTAACACTGGTTGTTTCTGCTGCTGGGATGTTTTTCCCATTAATATCTGAAAGACCCACTCCTTCCTCTCCTTCTAGTCTTTGTTCAACTTTGCTTCACACCTAGTAGGCGCTGAATTAACATTTATTGAATAAGTAAATGAATAAACGGTTGGATTGATAAATATCATTTATTCATTGAATGAAGATTAGTATGAAGCTATTATGCTAAGCACATTAGAAATACAAAGTTGATTTAGATCTTCAGAGAGCACTTATATAATAGTGACTTCAACCTGCATAAACATACCATTTTGTAGAAGAAGTGACAGCTTCCCAAGAGATGTGCAGTATGATGGGGTTTTTATGAGGTCTTATTCAAGAACAGTTTCTTCAAAATGAAGTTATGAGAATTAAAAGGGTTAAGATTATGCACTGCTGCTGCTGCTGCTGCTGCTGCTGCTAAGTCACTTCAGTTGTGTCCGACTCTGTGTGATCCCATAAACGACAGCCCACCAGGCTTCCCTGTCCCTGGGATTCTCCAGGCAAGAACACTGGAGTGGGCTGCCATCTCCTTCTCCAATGCATGAAAGTGAAAAGCGAAAGTGAAGTCGCTTAGTCATGTCCGACCCTCAGCAACCCCATGGACTTGCAGCCCATCAGGCTCCTCCATCCATGGGATTTTCCAGGCAAGAGTACTGGAGTGGGGTGCCATTGCCTTCTCCAAGATTATGCCCAGTGAGGGGAAATTGGCAAAAACCTCAAGGAGCAGGTGGTATTTGAGTTGAGGCGTGGGAAAGACTGGATTTGTCCATGTGGAGCTGAAGCCAGTGTGAAACTGAGAGGGATTTTACCAGGTGGAGAAAGTAGCAAGGATGAAATCATCCAAGGATCTAACGACTAGTGAGCAAGCTATTTGTTTTTGCTGAGCATAAAGAATATAGATGGTAAATTGATTTACAGTTGGAGAAAGTTTTAAATGGTAAAGGCGGTTATAATCTTAAGCTGAATAGTCTGGGCTGTTGTGCATAGGGTGGTCCTGAGTCAGGGAGGCCAGACACAAATGAGGAAACTTTTGCCAGTGGTCCGGAAAGGAAGGCAGGTAGTGGGGCTGAAAGGTAGTGAAAAGTGGTAACAGTGGAAATGCAAGGAATCAGTGAACAAAGATTATGGGAATCAATTTTAAAAGGAAACTAATTATGGAATGTATGGGAGGTAGGATAAGAAAAGTGAAGATAGTAACTCATATGTTCTACTTATTAACTCCTCCCATCATAATTTAGGAACTAACCTGGTGGCCCAGCAGTAAAGAATCTGCTTACAATGCAGGAGACACAGGAGACCTTGTGAGTTTGATCCCTGGGTCAGGAAGATATCCTGGAGAAAGGAATGGCAATCCGCTCCAGTATTCTTACCTGGAGAATCCCATGGACAGAGGAGCCTGGTGGGTTATAGTCCGTAGGATCACAGAGTCTGATACGACTGAAGCGACTGAGCAGGCACACATGTAGGGGTATTTATAGATGTTGACATGAACGGAATAAATTAAATTATAATGGCATGTGTGCTAAGTCGTGTCTGACTGTTTATGACCCAGTGGACTGTAGCCCACCAGGCTCCTGTCTATGGGATTTTTCAGGCAAGAATACTGAAGTGGCTTGCTATGCCCTCCTCCAAGGGATCTCCCCAACCCAGGGACTGAACCCACAACTCCTACATGGCAGGCAGATTCTTTACTGATGAATCACCAGGGAAGCCCAAATACCACCACACTTCAAAGCAAGTCACTTGTTCATTCTGCCACTCTGTAAAGAAATAAATGAGACAGGAACAATTGTGGAATGAATTTGGCTTGCTTCTGAGCTGTGATTTCAAGGAACAGCAAGCTGAACAGGAGATAAGAGGGGCCAGGAGGTGTCTCCATCTAGACTGGTTCATGTATGGAGGAAGACCCATAAGGAGGGGCAACTGTGAGAGCCTAAGAGCAAACAGAAGAAGGTAAGGTGGCCCTGATGTGGCATTTTTAAATCTGCATTTTACACACAAGGAAGTTGAGCCTTAACATCCCTAAGTTGCAGGAACTTGTGTAGCTGGAAAGTAGCTGCTTAAGGATCTAATTCAAATTTTGATTCCAAATTCTATGGGTGTATTTATTAGAAAAGTCTGTCATTTTTCTAATTCAGTTCAGTTCAATTCAGTCGTCCAGTCGTGTGAGTCATGTGGCCCCATGGACTGCAACACACCAGGTTTCCCTGTCCATCACCAGCTCTCGGAGCTTGCTCAAACTCATGTCCATCGAGTTAGTGATGCCATCCAACTGTTTCATCCTCTGTCATCCGCTTCTCCTCCTGCCTTCAGTCTTTCCTAGCATCAGGGAAATTCTAATTACCAACTGAACTTTTCCAAAGGAGTACTCTTTAGTTTCACCTTTCCTTGTCCAATTCTCATTCCTCAGTGTGCTAGGAGAGTTCCTTATCAAATGTATATAGAGTGTGTTGGTAAAAGGACATACTATGTTCTTTGGGGAAATCTAAACAACCATGATTCATTTTTTGATTTAATTATTATTATTATTATTTTTACTGTGCCACACAACTCATTGGATCTTAGTTCCCCAACTAGGGATCAAACCCATGCCCCCTTCAAGGGAAGTGCAGAGTCTTAACTGCTGGACCACCAGGGAAGTCAAGTATTTCCCCTTTGCTGACCTTTACAGTAAAAATACACTTTAAAAAAGCATGGTAATATGTGAATTTATACGGTGAAAATTATATTCTGTATGAGATAGCTTTCAAACACCATGAAATAAAATACTACATTACTTAGAACTAGAGGCTATTAATCTAATTAGTGTACTAAGCATGAAATATAAATGATTATACTACTATATGGCAAAAAAATTTGAAAATAATGGCTAGCTACATTTCAGAATTACACAAATGATATAATTATTTTATCTTATAAATGTTAAGAGACAGGAATATTTTTTAATAAATGGATTAAAAAGATGAGTTTTAGGGAATCCTATCATTTCAATATTACCTTGCTAGAACTGGGCGTAAATCTTTGTTGGCTACTTTGGGGCTGGCTATGGAGAGATGAAGTTTGCCTGACATCGCTCTGTGGTTTCTTTCAAGAATTTTCTCCGTCTGTTAACTAAGCATAGACAACAGGCTCAGGAATTCCAGGGAGAGGTTAAGAGGGGTGCAAATAAATACAAAGCAGACGAACCACTACAAAGCAGACGAACCACTGCTTACAGTTGTCTTTGGTGAAAAAAAGTCAGTCCGACTCAGTCATGTCCGACTCTTTGTGACCCCATGGACTATAGCCCATCAGGCTTCTCAGTCCATGAAATTCTTCAGGCAAGAATACTGAATTGGATAGTCATTCCCTTCTCCAGGGGAGCTTTCTGACCCAGGGATTGAACTCATAAATAGGTCTTATGAATAGGTCTCCTGCATTGCAGGCGGATTCATTATCATCTGAACCACTAGTGAAGAAATGAGGCTCAAATTTAAGTATCAAAAACAAACAAACAAAAAGCCATGGAGCCCACAAAATGGAGAGCAGAAACCGTACTTTTTGGGGAGTCATGTGCAACTGTCTTAAGACAGTCATTGAATGAAGAAATGGTCACTAAACAAAGCAATAAATTACAGAAGGGTTTCTTCTAATAGAAAAATCTAAACATGACCCCAGGGACTCCCCACCATCAAGTGGTAGCATTCAAATTCTAAGGCAGAGTAGTGGGGTCCACTCCAGACTGGCCCATGTGCAGTTGCATCAGTTCAGTTCAGTTCAGTCGCTCAGTCGTGTCCGAATCTTTGCAACCCCATGCCAGGCCTCCCGGTCCATCAACTCCCAGAGTCCACCCAAACCCATGTCCATTGAGTGAGTGATGCCATCCAACGATCTCATCCTCTGTCATTCCCATCTCCTCCTGCCCTCAATCTTTCCCAACATCAGGGTCTTTTCCAATGAGTCAACTCTTCACATGAGGTGGCCAAAGTACTGGAGTTTCAGCTTTAGCATCATTCCTTCCAAAGAAATCCCAGTGTTGATCTCCTTTAGAATGGACTGGTTGGATCTCCTTGCAGTCCAAGGGACTCTCAAGAGTCTTCTCCAACACCACAGTTCAAAAGCATCAATTCTTCAGCACTCAGCTTCCTTTATAGTCCAACTCTCACATTCATACGTGACCACTGGAAAAACAATAGCCTTGACTAGACGGACCTTTCTTGACAAAGCAATGTCTCTGCTTTTTAATATGCTGTCTAGGTTGGTCATAACTTTCCTTCCAAGGAGTAGATGCCTTTTAATTTCATGGTTGCAGTCACCATCTGCAGTGATTTTTGAACCCCCCCAAATAAAGTCAGCCACTGTTTCCCCACCTATTTCCCATGAAGTGATGGGACCAGATGCCATAATCTTAGTTTTTTGAATGTTGAGCTTTAAGCCAACTTTTTCACTCTCCTCTTTCACCTTCATCAAGAGGTTCTTCTTCACTTTCTGCCATAAAGGTGGTGTCATCTCTATATATGAGGTTATTGATATTTCTCCTGGCAGTCTTGATTCCAGCCTGTGCTTCCTCCAGCCCAGTATTTCTCATGATGTACTCTGCATATAAGTTAAATAAGTGGGTGACAATATACAGCCTTGACATATTCCTTTTACTATTTGGAACCAGTCTGTTGTTCCATGACCAGTTCTAACTGTTTCTTCCTGACCAGCATACAGGTTTCTCAAGAGGCAGGTCAGGTGGTCTGGTATTCCCATCTCTTTCAGAATTTTCCACACTTTATTGTGATCCACACAGTCAAAAAGAGGAGAGTGAAAAAGTTGGCTTAAAGCTCAACATTCAGAAAACTAAGATCATGGCATCTGGTCCCATCACTTCATGGGAAATAGATGGGGAAACAGTGGAAACAGTGTCAGACTTTATTTTGGGGGGCTCCAAAATCACTGCAGATGGTGATTGCAGCCATGAAATTAAAAGATGCTTACTCTTTGGAAGGAAGGTTATGACCAACCTAGATAGCATATTCAAAAGCAGAGACATTACTTTGGCAACAAAAGTTCATCTAGTTAAAGCTATGGTTTTTCCAGAGGTCATGTATGGATGTGAAATTTGGACTGTGAAAAAAGCTGAGAGCCTAATAATTGATGCTTTTGAACTGTGGTGTTGGAGAAGACTCTTGAGAGTCCCTTGGACTGCAAGGAGATCCAACGAGTCCATTCTAAAGGAGATCAGTCTTGGATGTTCTTTGGAATGACTGATGCTAAACCTGAAACTCCAGTACTTTGGCCACCTACACTCTGATGCCGGGAGGGATTGGGGCAGGAGGAGAAGGGGACAACCGAGGATAAGATGGCTGGATGGCATCACTGACTCAGTGCACAAGAGGTTGGGTGAACTCCAGAAGTTGATGATGCACAGGGAGGTCTGGCGTGCTGCAATTCATGGGGTCACAAAGAGTCGGACACGACTGAGCGATTGAACTGAACTGATACAGTCAAAGGCTTTGGCATAATCAATAAAGCAGAAATAGATGTTTTTCTGGAACTCTTTTGCTTTTTCAACGATCCAGAGGATGTTGGCAATTTTATCTCTGGTTCCTCTGCCTTTTCTAAAACCGGCTTGAACATCTGGAAGTTCACAGTTCACATATTGCTAAAGCCTGACTTGGAGAATTTTGAGCATTACTAGCGTGTGAGATGAGTGCAACTGTGCAGTACTTTGAGCATTCTTTGGCATTGCCTTTCTTTGGGATTGGAATGAAAACTGGCCTTTTCCAGTCCTGTGGCCACTGCTGAGTTTTCCAAATTTGCTGGCATATTGAGTGCAGCACTTTGACAGCACCATCTTTCAGGATTTGAAATAGCTGAACTGGAATTCCATCACCTCCACTAGCTTTGTTCATAGTGATGCTTCCTAAGGCCCACTTGGCTTCGCATTCCAGCATGTCCAGGATGTCACATTCCAGGTGCAGTTGCATGCTTCACCATTAACCCTGTGCTCCATGGTAACAGGTCCTTGGGAGATCCCTTTGCTGCACCTGCCTTCCCTCAAGGTCTTCAGTCCCTCATCAAATCCCCTTCTTTAAAGTCATCCATATTATCTTTTTTCATCCTTGTTTCCCCTGCTACTATTGTTGTACTTATGAACAAACTCAACTAGAAGTCTCTGTGTATGTTAGACTGGGAGCTGAGTCTAACTCTGAATACCCATCACTCACATGGTCTGGCTGCAAATAGGCCCTGTAAAAGTTCTTTGAATGAAAGAAAGAATCTGGGGGAGAAAGGATACATGTATATGTATGGGTGAGTCCTTTTGCTAGTCACCTGAAACTATCACAACACTGTTAATTGGCTATACTCCAGTAAAATAAAAAGTTTAAAAAAAGGAACAAAGAACAAAGTAAGGAAAGAAGCGAGAGAAACTGTGAAGCTGAACTAGAAAATGGAACTGTTTTGCAGCTGAGTGTGCACAATAGCTACTCTGAAAAGATACGGCTTCTAAAGTCCCTCTTCAACATCTGGAACTGAGTTTACATGAGACTAAAACAACTTGGGTTTTTATGAAAAAATTTATCTGTTATTTGGCATTATGTGAACTGAAAGAAATGACCATTTTATTAATTTTGTACTAATTTGTAATTTTTCTTTTGAAAATGTCAGACTTGCAGAAAGGTTGCAGAAATAGTACAGCAAATTCACATTCACACAATCCTCTAAATATTAGCATTTATCACTTTATTTTTCTGGGTAATTTAAAAGCAAACTACAGGGATTGAGCCTACTTTATCTCTAAATACTTTGTTGTGTTTCCTAAAAACAAGAAATTATTTTATGTAACTCTGTACATGGGCAATGGTGAAGAATCTGCCTGCTTATGCAGGAGATGTGAGTTCAAGTCTTGGGTCAGGAAGATTGCCTGGAGAAGGAAATCGCAACCCACTTGAGTATTCTTGCCTAGGATATCCCGTGGACAGAGGAACTTGGCGGGCTACAGTCCATGGGGTCATAAAAGAGTCTGAGATGACTGAACAACTAAACAACAACCTCAACAAACTTCTGTACAAAAAACAAAATCAAGAGTCTAATGCTGAGACAGTGCTATTATCTAATCTATAGACCTTCATTCAGATTTTGCCGATTGACTTAGCATCTTTTATAAGAAAAAAAATCCAGAGTCATGTGTTTCATTCAAGTCATTGTGTGTCTAGTCGTCTTTAATCTAGAACAGTATTTGTCTTTTTGAGTCTTTTTTTTTTTGTATTTTAGGACTTTTACGATCACAAGCCAATGATATTATAGGATGTCTCTTTGTGGGTTGGCCTGATGCTTCACACAAATTAGAATTTAGGTTTTACACTTTGGGCAGGAATGTTAGAGAAGGGAGGCTGAAGTTTTCTCAGCACTTCACGTCAGACAGCACAGATTAGATTCATGCGTTTGCTGATGATGTTAACTTTGATCATTTTGCTATGGGAAGCTTCACATGTTTCTCCACTATCAGGTTCCCATTTTGCCCTCTTTAATGAGTAACTACTCTATGGAGAAATACTAGGAAATTCTATAAATAATCCTCCTCAAACGTCCACCTCCAACTTCCAGTGTCCATTAAGGATACTTCTCTGAATTGTCTTTGATGCTGCTGCTGATGATGATGGTTGCCAAAAGGTAATTTTCTAACTTCATGCTTTTTTCACCTTTATAAGCTGCCTTTCTATTGTAAGGGAAAGCTCTTCCTTCTCATCAACTTATTTATGTATTCATATTAACATAAACTCAATGTTTGTGTTAGTTTGAACTCATGGAGTTTTACCCTAGTCAGCAGGTCACAAACTTTTATTGTTATTATTTATTTTGATTCCCATATGGTCCCAGATTTGGCTGGTAGAAAACCCTCAAGCTGGCTCCTGAGTCTCCCTGGTTTTTAATGTTTTTCAGTGGCTCTATTTGCCTTTGTATTTGATCTCGCTGTTTGTGTGTGTGTGCGTGTGTATGTGTGTGTGTGCACGTGTGTGTAGTACTCTTTCACCACTTATCACTGAAGGTTTTATTCTTCATAATTAAATTTTATATAGAACAAATCCCAAAACCAATTTATGACCATAATTTAACACAGTAACAGCAGTAAATGTAGTTTTTCAAAGTAAACTTGCATTTCCTTTTTTTCCTAACTGCTCCTTTCTTGATCATTTAATTTGTAGATGCAGAAATGGCTCAACTGATAAAAAATATATATATATATAAAACGTATGTATATATCAGTTTAGTTGCTCAGTCATGTCCAACTCTTTGTGACCCATAGGCTGCAGCACGCCAGGCTTCCCTGTCCATCACCAACTCCTGGAGCTTACTCAAACTCATGTCCATCACATGGGTGATATATATATAGGTTCAGTCAACATAGGCAAGGTGAAATAGCAAGTTCAAGAAATCACCTGGGTCATTATAGTAAAATGCCATTTCTTTCTGTCAATGAAAGAATTATCAACTTTCTGCTTTGTTCTTGGGGCTAAGAGTGTATGTGTGGGTGCAGGGCGGTGAGCCCAAGACAGAAAGGGGTGAGAGGCAGTGTGGCATAGGGCTGCCTACCCCCGAAATCTTAACAGTCTACAATGATAACGTGTAAAGAACAGCTACTCAGTAGGGCTTACTCTGCCTATAACAATATATTTGTCTCTATGAAAATACAGAGGCAAATACATTTATTTGCACTTACGAATGACATAGGATTTCAAGGTTTCTGTGGCTAATTTTTTTTTTTTTGAAGTTTGATGTCTGTAGTTTCTTTTGGAGACAAAGCATTGCAGGAGAGTGCCATGCTTTCCTGCCTCACTAGGGCTCAGACTTAGGCTGGGAAAGGCGACGCACAGACATTACAATCTGGGTTCAACACTCAAGTTGCGTAAACACAGCGGCTGGTGGACCTGTGGTTTCTAGGACAGCTGGCTTGTTCTGACAGTAGTACCCCTCACTCCAGCCCTTTCTTTCCTAAAGATGGGTGACCCCCATGTCTCTACTGACCAGGCCTGAAAGGCTAATTTTAAGACAACGCCTCAAACAATGTATATGGAAGAAATAATACTTTTCCTTTATGAATACCTTTTCAAACACTAGAACTTCTTGTGTAAACTCTAGCAGATACAGGCGTAAAAATGGGTGGTCATGGGTCTTCAGAGGGCCATGGATCCTCCAGCAAGGGTGTCCTGTCTTTGCTCAGCTAACCTCTCCAGCCAAGACTGCCAAGGACACATCCCATAACTGACCCAAGCGAGTCTACGGAGGAAATTCAGCAGAGTGCAATTCCCCAAATTATTATCTGGACATAATCGTGTATTAACAGTTGTCCTATAGTTAGCTTCCATGGGCTGGATTTTTTTTCCATTGGAGTATAGCTGCTTTTCACTGCTATGGTGGTTCCCGCTGTACAGAAAAGTGAGTCAGACATATATATGTATACACATATATCCCCTTTTTTTTAAAAAAACTTTTCTTCCCCTTTAAGGTCACTATAGAACACTGAGTAGAGTTCCTTCTGCTTTATAAACAGTTCACATTAGTTATCTATTTTATACATAGTAGTGTATATATATTGGGGCTTCCCTTGTAGCTCAGTCGGTAAAGGATCTGCCTGCAGTGCAGGAGACCCGGGTTTGATCCCTGGGTTGGGAAGATCCCCTGGAGAAGGAAATGGCAACCCACTCCAGTATTCTTGCCTGGAAAATCTAATGGACAGAAGAGCCTGGTGTATATGTGGGCTCACCTGGTAGCTCAGACAATAAAGAATCTGCCTGCAATACAGGGGACCCAGGTTCCATCTCTGCATCGGGAAGATCCCCTGGAGAAGGAAATAGCAACCCACTCCAACATTCTTGCCTGAAGAAGATCATGGAGAGAAGCTTGGCAGTCTACAGGGTTTCAAAGAGTCAGACACAACTGAGTGACTGGGAGTACAGCACAGTCTATATGTCAAGCCCAGGCTGGCAGTTCATCCCTTCCCCCTTCCCCCTTGGTATCCATGTGTTTGTCCTCTACCTCTGTGTCACTGCTGCTGCTTTGTAAATAAGATCATCCGTAACATGTTTTCTAGAATGCACATATTTGTGTTAGCAAACCATATTTGCTTTTCTCCTTCTGCCTTACTCACTCTGTGAAATGTTATTTTGCAGCTTTGCAGCCATGATCGCATATCCCTCCATCCTCTTTCCCTGACTAGCTTGGATTGCTGGAGCTCTATTTCTGCGACTCTAAGAAGTTCAAAAAGTGGCAACCCGAGAAAAGTCAGGCAACTGAATCCACCTGCTCTCTCAATTGCAGTGTTTGCGCGCCCGCCTGCCAGATCTGCCTGGCAGACCATATACGATTACAGTTGATCAAGCTTGAAAGCACACTCAGATTTTCAAGCGGAACAGTCACTGGAGTACTTTTCTGTATCGTGTTCTCACCCCAGCTCCGTCCCCAGGGGAGGTAGTGCACAGCAACAGTAACCTATGCTCCTGTCTGTACAGTAGGAATGCCTGTCATACACATGGAAACCAGAAGGTGGCGCGATCTTAACATTGACAGAGGGCTGTCAGCTTCACGGTTGAATCCAAGCAGATTTATTTGTGAAGATAATTGTTTCTTGCGCTCTGGACATTCATTTATGGGCTTATGTCTGCCCGCAGTGCATACCCATAAACCCCATCTTATGCCTGGAAACACAACTCTTTGTTTCCATTTTCTTTTTACCCCCTTCCTCTTTTAAAATTAATATTGTTTTGCTTTATGCTTTAGAGGACTTGAATATTGCTCTGTGCTAATCTTCCTGTTAGAAGAATTTAGGCACTGAAAGCTAAATGGAGCCTCATGCTTTGAATCTTGCTTTTGTCTTATTTGTAACCAATTTACAACATATGAAGAAAATCTAAATTTTATCTTCATTCATTAAAAGAGTTTCTTTTAAACGGTAATTAACTCTTTGGTCAAAATTAGCAAAATGAATTACTCACCTGGAATGAGATTCATGTATAGAATTTTAAAAGCATTATAAATTTCAGATGCATCAAACATTGCATTTATACCTCAGATTCTATTTTAAGGAAGGGAAATACCAGTGAAATTGATTAGTATTTCTCTTTCATTAAGAGAAAAGAAACAAGCCTTAGTTTTTTATGAAACTAGTTTCATTACAATGCATCAGAGGCCTTAAGAGTAAAAACAAACAACATTTAAACAAGTTTTATAGCAATAATGAATGCTGGCAAGTGGGCACCATTTCAATACTCAAAGAAGTACGCTTCTCGAGTTACTCTTCATTTGGGAATAAAACAAGTGTGCATTTTCTTGGTGAGCATCGCTGTTTATGACTTCTTTCTTTGTTATTTAAAGCGAGAGTCCAGATTGAAAGTGATCTCTTGATCTTCAATATTCTTCTGGACAGCTCTCTTTACTTATGACCCCCCTGTGCTCCCCACAGTCAGGAATTTCTGCCTAAGCTCTTCCTTTAACTTGGCCTTCGAGGCATTCCCCCTTCTGCCCCCACCATCTGGCAGGCTCTGTGTCCCTGCCCCTTTTCCCCTCTTTCTTCCCAACACGCCTGTCAGAGCACTTCTTGGGGGTGCGGCTCTCTCTGACTGGTACGTTTACTCAGCCCTTACGTGCCGGGCAGTAACTAAAATTAATTGAGCTGAATTGCCATTTGGTTTTGTAGAGTCCAGATAGCAACAGAGAAAGGAAATATGTATATATATGTGTGTGTGCGTGTGTGAGTGTGTCTGTGTTATATGTATTATATTGTATTAGTGTGTAGGTATACACTGACACTCTTCCATAGTGGCTCAGTGGTAAAGTATCTGCCTGTTTATGTAGGAGATGTAGGTTCTATCCCTGAGTCAGGAAGATTCCCTAGAGAAGCAAATGGCAACCCATTCCAGTATTCTTGCCTGGGAAATCCCATGGACAGAGGAACCTGTGAACTATAGTCCATGGAATCACAAAAGAGTTGGACATGACTGAGTGGCTAAACAGCAACTACAATACACACATATATATGTAATAATAACATGAATCCTGAAGCAATCGCTAATTCTTGTAGGTATCTCATCCGACCAAGACCACCTCAAAAAAAAACAAAAAAAGGCAATAAACCAGATTCTTTTTTTTTTTATTAATTTGTATTGGAGTATAATTGATTACCATGTCATGTCAGTTTCTTTTTACAGGAAAGTGAATCAGTTATACATATACACATATCCATTTTTTTTTAGATTCTAATCTCATATAGATCATTGTGTGCTTAGTCAGTCGTGTCTGATTCTTTGCAACCCCATAGACTGAAGCCCACCAGGCTCCTCTGTCCATGGAGATTCTCCAGGCAAGAATACTGGAGTGGGTTACCATGCCCTCTTCCAGGGGATCTTCCCAACCCAGGGATCAAACCCAGGTCTCCCACATTGCAGGCAGACTCGTTACCGTCTGAGCCACCAGGGAAGCCCATATAGCTCGTTACAGAGTATTAAGTAGAGTTCCCTATGCTGTACAGTAGAGTCTTATTAGTTATCTATTTTTTATATATAGTAGTGTGTTTTTGCCAGTGCCAATCTCCTGGTGTATTCTTCCCCCTTTTTCCCCACTGCGTTTGTTTTCTACCTCTGTGACTCTATTTCTGCTTTGTATATAAGTTCACTGATACTTGTTTCCTAAGAAAATGGAGAAAATAAGCATCACTGAAGTCAAGTGGGTGAAGTCTATAACTATAGCAGATTCTTCCTTTTAGACATTTTTAAAGCCTATTTTATAAGTATAAACAGGTCACACCTGATTGAGCCCCAAAGCTTTATCTCAAGTCCTGACCTCCACCTGCCATGCATTAGCAGCAATAATAGCATTTGCTATTTCTCCCAGTTCTATTTCTACTCTTGCCTCATAAAGAGAAATAGAAGCTTAACCTCATGCTGGTTCCCTGACATTTTCATTGTTGCCTCAAGGCTCTGGAATACCCCAGCATATGCCCACTCTGGCAGAGATTGGAGACCGGCAGGCTCAGGGAGGCCATATGGCCAGGAGCCGGCCTGCTGCACTGGGTCGTGATGGGCCTCGGTTGCCCCCAGGCTTAGATCAGGTCTTCCTCTCGAGGGTCACCCTAAGAAGCCCTCTGGAGGTGAAAGACCAGCCCATGGAGGGCTGAGAATAGTTACTTCAACCTGGACATATTTCAAGAATCTATGTTAATCAAGCTGAATTGTCATTCCTGCGGCTCATGAACTATAGCCCTTTTCTGCTCTAGGATAACTGGTGATGACTATTTACATCTCTCTTTTTTAAAAAATTGGAATATAATTGCTTTACAATGTTGTGTTAGCTTTGTACAATGAAGTGAATCAGCTAAATGTATATATACATATATTCCCTTTGTCTTGGACCAACTCCAGTATGCTTGCCTAGAGAATCCCATGGACGGAGGAACCTGGAGGGCTACAGTTCGTAGAGTCACAAAGAGTCAGACATGACTGAAGCAATTTAGCACACACACATTTATGCATTTACATATGTCACACAGTAGTGAATATATGTCAATCCCGATCTCCCAATTTGTCCCACTCTTTCTTTCCCTCCATGTCTACATGTCCACTCTGTATATCTGTGTCCCTATCCCTGCTCTGGTGATAGACAGGGAGGCCTGGCATGCTGCGTTCATGGGGTCGCAGAGTTGGACATGACTGAGCGACTGGACTGAACTGATCTGAGCTGATTCCTGCCCTGCAAATAGGTTTATATTTACCATTTTTTCAGATCCCACATATATGTGCTAATATAAGATACCTATACGATGGAATATTATTCATTTATGAAAAGGAATGAAATTGGGTCATTTGGAAAGATGTGGATGGACCTAGAGTCTGCCATACAGAATGAAGTTAAGTCAGAAAGATTTTACTTCCATAGGAGGAAAGGCAGAGACGGCTGCCACTCTTCCCTGACACAGCCTGGGGATCTTTAGGACTTGAGTTTTCCTCCTCCTTCCCAACTGAATAATCTCAACAGATGCATACCCTCTCCCAGATGAAGGATCCAGTTTCAGGTTTCTTTGCTGGGCATACAGTTCAGTTCAGTTCAGTTCAGTTCAGTTCATTCACTCAGTCGTGTCCGACACTGCGACCCCATGAATCGCAGCACTCCACGCCTCCCTGTCCATCACCAACTCCTGGAGTTCACTCAGACTCCCGTCCATCGAGTCAGTGAGGCCATCCAGAACATTTCATCCTCAGTCGTCCCCTTCTCCTCCTGGCCCCAATCCCTCCCAGCATCAGAGTCTTTTCCAGTGAGTCAGCTCTTCACATGAGGTGGCCAAAGTACTGGAATTTCAGCTTTAGCATCATTCCTTCCAAAGAAATCCCAGGGTTGATGTTCAGAATGGACTGGTTGGACCTCCTTGCAGTCCAAGGGACTCTCAAGAGTCTTCTCCAACACCACAGTTCAAGAGCATCAATTCCTCGGTGCTCAGCCTTCTTCACAGTCCAAATCTCACATCCATACATGACTACTGGAAAAACCATAGCCTTGACTAAACAGACCTTAGTTGGGAAAGTAATGTCTCTGCTTTTGAATATGCTATCTAGGTTGGTCATAACTTTTCCTCCAAGGAGTAAGTGTCTTTTAATTTCATGGCTGCAATCACCATCTGCAGTGATTCTGGATCCCAAGAAAGAAAGTCTGTCACTGTTTCCATTGTTTCCCCATCTATTTCCCATGAAGTGATGGGACCAGATGCCATGATCTTTGTTTTCTGAATGTAGAGCTTTAAGCCAACTTTTTCACTGTCCTCTTTCACTTTCATCAAGAGGCTTTTTAGTTCCTCTTCACTTTCTGCCATAAGGGGGGTGTCATCTGCATATCTGAGGTGATTGATATTTCTCCCGGCAATCTTGATTCCAGCTTGTGTTTTTTCCAACCCAGCGTTTCCTATGATGTACTCTGCATAGAAGTTAAATAAGCAGGGTGACAGTATACAGCCTTGATGTACTTTTTTTCCTATTTGGAACCAGTCTTTTGTTCCATGTCTAGTTCTAACTGTTGCTTCCTGACCTGCATACAGATTTCTTAAGAGGCAGGTCAGGTGGTCTGGTATTCCCATCTCTTTCAGAATTTTCCACAGTTTTTCATGATCCACACAGTCAAAGACTTTGGCATAGTCAATAAAGCAGAAATAGATGTTTTTCTGGAACTCTTTTGCTTTTTCCATGATCCAGCGGATGTGGGCAATTTGATCTCTGGTTCCTCTGCCTTTTCAAAAACCAGCTTGAACATCAGGAAGTTCACGGTTCACGTATTGCTGAAGCCTGGCTTGGAGAATTTTGAGCATTACTTTACTAGCATGTGAGATGAGTGCAATCATGCGGTAGTTTGGGCATTCTTTGGCATTGCCTTTCTTTGGGATTGGAATGAAAACTGACCTTTTC
>SJYC01091093.1:0-18871 GCA_006408675.1 Madoqua kirkii
TGATTATCTGGGTCATGAAGATCTTTTTTGTACAGTTCTTCTGTGTATTCTTGCCATCTCTTCTTAATATCTTCTGCTTCTGTTAAGTCCATACCATTTCTGTCCTTTATCAAGCCCATCTTTGCATGAAATGTTCCCTTGGTATCTCTAATTTTCTTGACGAGATCTCTAGTCTTTCCCATTCTGTTCTTTTCCTCTATTTCTTTGCATTGATCGCTGAAGAAGGCTTTCTTATCTCTACTTGCTATTCTTTGGAACTCTGCATTCAGATGCTTATATCTTTCTTTTCTCCTTTGCTTTTCGCCTCTCTTCTTTTCACAGCTATTTGTAAGGCCTCCCCAGACAGCCATTTTGCTTTTTTGCATTTCTTTTTTATGGGGATGGTCTTGATCCTTGTCTCCTGTACAATGTCACGAACCTCATTCCATAGTTCATCAGGCACTCTATTTATCAGATCTAGGCCCTTAAATCTATTTCTCACTTCCACTGTATAATCATAAGGGATTTGATTTAGGTCATACCTGAATGGTCTAGCGGTTTTCCCTACTTCTTCAATTTGAGTCTGAATTTGGTAATAAGGAGTTCATGATCTGAGCCACAGTCAGCTTCTGGTCTTGTTTTTGTTGACTGTATAGAGCTTCTCCATCTTTGGCTGCAAAGAATATAATCAATCTGATTTCGGTGTTGACCATCTGGTGATGTCCATGTGTAGAGTCTTCTCTTGGGTTATTGGAAGAGGATGTTTGCTATGACCAGTGCATTTTCTTGGCAAAACTCTATTAGTCTTTGCCCTGCTTCATTCCGCTTTCTAAGGCCAAATTTGCCTGTTACTCCAGGTGTTTCTTGACTTCCTATTTTTGCATTCCAGTTCCCTATATGCCATTAAAAATGTTACAAGATAATGGCCATAATTCCCTATGCTTTATAAGACAAGGGTGTTCCACCCTATATACAAACAAGTTCCATTTCAAGAATATGCTCATAAGCCCAACAAAGTTAGCCTAGGTACCCAACTAACACAATTGCCTATACAGTACTGTACTGTAATTGGATTATAATACTTTGTATACAAATCATATGTAAAAGACAAATATAAAAATAAAGAAAATATTTGTGATATTATAGCACTATACCTTGGAAAGTAGAGTAGTACAGTGCAAGAGCTGGCCCACAGAGGCTGCCACTGTGTGAACAGGCAAGAAGATTTCTGACTGAAGGAGAGAGGGGATGTGGGAGATGGTAGAGCTGAAGGATGGTCAGCAATGGAGACAGAGGGTAATCTCAAATTTCACTCATGGCTGGTGCTGATGGAACTCATCTGTACATCTTTGAAAATTCACAACTTGTATGTAGGGGAATTACTATATATCCTTGTTGCTTATGTGCATACTAGTTTGTATCTCTTAGTCTCTCACCTCTAACTTGCCCCTAGCCTACTCTTTTTCCACTGGTAACCAAGAGTTTGATTTTTTAAAACCTTTGCTGCACTTTATTTTTTGCTTATTTTTTTAAAATTGAAGTATTGTTGCTTTACAATGTGTTAATTCCAAGTGTATAGAAAAAATTTTTTGAAATGGCTCCTTTTCAATCTGTGCTGCTGCTGCTGCTAAGTTGTTTCAGTTGTGTTCGACTGTGAGACCCCATGGACAGCAGCCCACCACGCTCCTCTGTCCACGGAATTCTCTAGGCAAGAGTACTGGAGTGGGCTGCCATTTCCTTCTCCATCTAAAAACTGATAGGGAGATTATACGAAATGATAGATGAAAATATTTTGGATCTGAAAGTAGCATACTGTAAACTCTCATAAATATTTGGTCCATAGAATTATCCAGGCAAGAATACTGGAATGGTTTGCCATTTCCTTCTGCAGGGGATCTGCCTAACCCAGGGATGGAACCTGGGTCTCCTCATTGCAGGGGGATTCTTTACCATCTGAGCTACCAGGGAAGCCTCTCATAAAAGTTAGCTGGTTTGGTTTTTTTTTCCCCTCTTGTGGACAAATCAAGATTCTAAAGATGTCATAGTGTCGCAAATTAATTGTTAATACCAAATTTAATTTTTATATTTAACGCAATCACAACAGAGATCCCAGTAGTACTTGGAGTAGAAATAAATTCATAAAACAATTGAATGAACCTAAAAGAATTTTAAAAATGAGAAACATTTGCAAAAAGATGAATGATTCAACCAATGTATTTGTTTGTTCTAAAGCAAGGCTTCATGACACAATAAAGATGAATGACAGAGAAATCAGCAAATTGCATTCACCATCATTCAACAGACCTAGATAGCTTCTTTCACAATAAAGAAGCACCAAGTACCAAATCGCATTTAAAAATAACTATTTGGAAATGTCTTGGTGGCCTTTCCGGCCACTATATACCAAGCACTACAGGAAATGTCATTTCCCCTGCAACACTGTCAGATAGTAAAGTGCTAGGAGCTCAGCTCAGGGCTCTATGGTGACCTGGACGGGTAGAATGGAAGGGAAGTCCAAGAAGGAGGCGCTATATGTATACACAGAGCTGATTCGCTTCATTGTACAGCAGAAACTAACACAACATTGTGAAGCAATTACACTCCAATAAAAAATAGTATGAGGAAAAAAGAAATGCAGTCTCTGGCTTTGCAGGGGAGCAGACATCTTCCCTGCCTTGATAGCTCTCCCTCCAGTGGGAGAGCCTGACTCCCTAGCAGGTTTTCCTTTCGATGGTGAAATCATTTTAGTCAATCCTCACCTGGCACTGCGAACCATAATACATATGAAATGGATTGGAAAATTAAATGTAAAACTTGTAATCAAAATATGCTTGAATAAAGTACAGGTGACTATCTCTTGGGCTTCCCAAGGGGTGCTGGTGGTAGAGAACCTGCTTGCCAGTGCAGGAGACTTAAGATGTGGGTTTGATTCCTGGGTTGGGAAGATCCCCTGGAGAAGGGAATGGCAACCCATTCCAGTGTTCCAGCCTGGAGGATCCCCGTGGACAGAGGAGCCTTGTGGGCTACAGTCTATAGGGTCATAAAGAGTTGGACACTATGAAGGGCTTTTTTAAAAAAGTTCACTTCCTGCCCCCATCATTTTTATTAAACTATTATTGTTATATAACTTGTGTCAATTTAAGGTGTATAAGGTGATGATTTAATATCCATATATATTGCAGAATGATTACTACACTAAGGTTTATTAACACCTCTATCCTCTCATATAATTACCATTTTTATAAAGGACTTTTAAGTATAAAAGGAAAGAAATGGCTACCCACTCTAGTATTCTGGCCTGGAGAATTCCATGGACAGAGGAACCTGGCAGGCTATAGTCCGTGGGGTCCCAAAAGGTCTCACACGACTGTAATGTGGGAGACCTGGATTTGATCCTTTTATATACATAGAACATTACTGATTCACAATAATGACTGCAATTTTGCATTTTTAACTACAAGGATTGGTCTGGAGTGCATTAAGCTCAGTGAAAAAGTCAGATAGAGAAAGATAGACACTCATATGTGGAATCTAAAGAGTAACACTAATGAATTTAATAAAACAGAAGCAGACTCACAGATAAAGAGAACAAATTTGTGGTTACCCATGGGGAGAGGGAAATAGGGAAGAAAAAGACTGTAATAAGGGATTAAAAGGTACAAACTCCTCTGTATAAAATAAATGACAAAGATATATTGCACAGCAGAGGGAATAGAGCAAACATTTTATAATAAAATGCCTTTAAATTCCAAAAAAGTTCTGTATAGTCAAAGTTATAGTTTTTCAGTAGTCATGTAACGATGTGAGGATTGGACAATAAAGAATACTGAGTGTTAAATAATTGATGCTTTTGAACTATGGTGCTGGATAAGATTCTTGAGTCCCTTGGACTGCAAGGAGATCAAACCAGTCAGTTCTAAAGGAAAGGAGTCCTAAATATTCATTGGAATGACTGATGCTGAAGCTGAGGTTTCAATACCTTTGCCACCTGAAGTGAAGATCTAACTCATTAGAAAAGACCCTGGTGCTGAGAAAGATTGAAGACAGGAAATGTGACTTGGCAACATACATCTTCATTTTTTTAAACAGGTGGATTTTTGAGCAAGTGGATCATCTTTAGAAATCTATTCCAAGCAGTGAGTCAAATTTTAAGGCAAAAGTGAGTGAAAATTGCTGTCCTGTCCAACTCTTTGCGACCCCATGGACTGTAGCCTGCTAGTCTCCTCTGTCCACTGAATTCTCCAGGCAAGAATACTGAAGCGGGTAGCCATTCCCTTCTCCAGGAGATCTCCGCAATCCAGGGATTGAACCTGGTTCTCCTGCACTGTAGGCAGATTCTTTACCATCTGAGCCAACAGGGAAGCCCCAAAGTTTAATGTGAAGATTTCCTTATAAAGAGAAAAATAAGATACAACTTCAATGTACATAGGGAAAAAGCTGCATATTTTTTTATACCTCCATAGGAGGAGTACTATATCTCCACTGAAAGTGTTCTTAAATAATTTGGGGAAATGATCACAAGATGAAGTAAAATGACTATAGCAGGACAAGGTTATCTGACGAGACTCCAATTGTGAGATATAATTATAGAAAAAAGAAGACTGCATGATTTTGATTTTTTATACTTTATTTTCTGAAAAGTTTACAAAAAACATATCTTCATACTCTAAAGAGGCATTAATGTTTTTATGCACTTACTTTTTCTACTTCTGAGAACTCTCCAATATGAAAGATATGTAGAGATAAAAAGTAGAGATGAATACAATTAAAATACAGGTATGATCAAGACATTTCTAGAGGTCATCAGCATGAAGACAGAAATACATTTAGTTACGAAATGTGGGAAGGAAGTGAGAAGAGCTAGCACAGGAAAAAATCAAGGTGAAGAAACAAACCAAGATATCAATACTTTGACATGAGTAATACTCCTGGGTCACACCTCCAAATTCACTGAGCCCCCAGGCTTCAGAAGGGATCTGGATTGAAAAGCGAGGCGTCATTTAAATCTGCACACCTTAAAACCGGAAGCTGAACTCAGCAGATTTTTCCTGAGCCAGCAGAATGAAGCGGATGCTCTGGTTTCAAGCAGTCATTACCAAAGCAATACTGCCCTGGGGGCGAGAGAGAGCTCTTCCTCTTCCTGGGCCAGAGGTCCCCACCAGCGTCAACAGTAATTCCTCATCGCTGCTCTGTCGCGAAACCTGAAAACTGTCCCCGCGGAGCCCGTCGTTCCGGTGCTGTTCTGATGGTTTATGGGCTGCCTGCGCCAGTCTTGACACTCTGTGGTCAGCTGGAGACCAGGAACGTGGTGGTCACTCCAGAGACGGAGGCTGCGGTCTGCTAGAGTGGTCACTTTAATGTTGGAATATGAGCTCTTTGTCACCATCTGACGTGTCATTTTTGTTTTTTTTAAGATAGAGCTAGAAACTTGGATTTTAAAAATAAATCTCTCTCCTCTTAAAATTGGGAATTAATTGAAAATATTTAAGATTTGTGCTGGGCAACTCTTTATGGGCCAAACAGGACACGTCTGCTGGTGTCATCCGGCTCCAGGGCTGCAATTTGAGGTTTCTGTTCTACGGCATCAGTTCAGTTCAGTTCAGTTCAGTCGCTCAGTTGTGTCCGACCCTTTGCGACCCCATGAATCGCAGCACGCCAGGTCTCCCTGTCCATCACCAACTCCCAGAGTTCATTCAAACTCAGCATCAGGTGGGACTAAATAGTCTTCATCCTAAAAACAATGTGCCAGACTCTGAGAGGGAGCAGAGTTGTAAATATGAATAAAACAATTTCTCTGCCTAAGGAAGTTTTATGTCTAGCGTAGGAGACAGATCTTCTTTTAAGAAGGGAAGTCACAAGACGATCATGTGGTGCTGATACAGAGAAGAGAAGCAAGTGCTGCCTGACGCAGAGGTGAGTTTGTCCCAGAGAAATCAAGAAGGGCTCAGTGGAGGAGGTGGCGCTAGATCTGGGTGTGCGCTGTGGCTCCCACACCAAAGGGGCCACACCAGGAGAGTGTGGTTTACTCCTGGAGGGAAAGAAGTCATCCAAGCTGAGACAAAATGAAGCCTTCTATGGTCAATGACTGATTTCTTACAGGACGAAAATATTTCCTCCCTGGATAAGTGAAAGCAAAAAAAAGCAGGAAAATGGTGGACACAAGAAGTGGATGATGTCTAGAAGAGAGAAAATAATAATGAAAGAACCTGAAAAGAAAATGTGAAAGGATGAGAAGCCGCCTGAAATATGGCTCCCACACCGAAGGGGCCACACCAGGAGAGTGTGGTTTACTCCTGGAGGGAAAGAAGTCATCCAAGCTGAGACAAAATGAAGCCTTCTATGGTCAATGACTGATTTCTTACAGGACGAAAATATTTCCTCCCTGGATAAGTGAAAGCAAAAAAAAGCAGGGAAATGGTGGACACAAGAAGTGGATGATGTCTAGAAGAGAGAAAATAATAATGAAAGAACCTGAAAAGAAAATGTGAAAGGATGAGAAGCCGCCTGAAATAGAATGGTGACCTGAGAGGAAATTCAGTAATAGACGGGAGCTCGTATTCATTCCCAGTGACGCCTGAAAATTCTGGCATTGTCTGCACACTTGATTCCTTGTGGAAGAAGGGTGAGCAGTTTGGTAAGTGATGGGTGACTCAGACTCAACTGTTTATTTCTTCTCACGGGGAGGAATTGGAGATCAAAATATTAATACCAAGAGCTTTCTCCTAGGATGTTGACGATAATTAGTGGCCCACTGCAGACTGTAAATGCTTAATAAGTTGGTTATAACATTATCCTGTTTTCCATGTTGAGCTATTTGGGGGACAAACTTTTCACTTAATGTCCTAATTAAGTAACCCCAATCAGGTATTTGTGGCATTAATCCTTTGGCTGCTCTAGCAGTGCTCCAGAAGGCATATTATCCTTGACTGGCTCACCCTGTGTATTGCACACTCAGTACACAGAAAAGAAGACGTATATGGATAGATGTGGTTACTCTGTTCTTACATACAATTAGCTCATAATTATCCTTCAAGGCAAATACGATTACCCTTTTCATTCCACACATAATTCTTAGGTTGAATATTGCCAAGTTGGGACTTGAGTTCCATTTCAAGGCTTCCCTTGGTGCTAATTTTAACCTGAATTCATCTGGATAAAAACATCTATGAGACAAGATAGGGGCATGCAGTATGCTTTTCCCTGAACACTACTCCTCCAGAAGAGAAAAATGCTAGTCCCCAGGTATACTATACTGGTCAAGATGGGCTAGGTTATGTCGCAGTAACAAATTATCCTAAAACCCCAGATGCTTAATGTAACAAAAGTTTATTTCTTATTCATATTTCATGTGCCAAAGGCTCCATTCACTCAGATTTCCCTGATCACAGCAGCAAGAGGAAGGGGATGTGGTGACCTCGGGTCTGTCTCTTAAAACTTCTGTCCAGAGATCACCCAATCACTGCTCTTGCATTGGCTAAAGCAAGTCATGCTGCCCTAACTTCAAAACTGGCAGGGAATTGCAACTCTACCATACACCTAGAAGGAGAGAAGAAATGGAACATTTATGAACAGCTCTAATGATTATCCTTGGCGTAATCCCTGGCGAGAGAAGTTTCCTCTTTAAGTTATTGCAAAGCGTAAGCTAGTAGGTACTAGGAAATGAGATGGGTCATTTCATCCATGCCCCAAGTCATCATCACTCAAGAGATGGGACTTAGGGGTACAAGAATGAGCAGTGTACTCTATTTTTCTCGGGAAATTTACAAACCAGTGGCAGGGAGAGAGAGAATGATAAGCATAAGTAATCACAGTATTTTCTCATAATTACTGAGATGGACAGAAGCACATGGGATTATGGGAAAGGGAAAGGATTTACAAGATGCATAGCGGATACAGGACTTTCCTGTAGCTCAACTGGTAAAGAATCCGCCTGCAATGCAGGAGACTCCGGTTTGATTCCTGGGTCAGGAAGTTCCCCCTGGAGAAGGGATAGGCTACCTACTCCATTACTCTTGGGCTTCCCTGATGGCTCAGACAGTAAAAAACCCACCTGCAATGCAGGAGACCTGGGTCTGATCCCTGGGTTGGGAAGATCCCCTGGAGGAGGGCATGGCAACCAACTCCAGTATTCTTGCCTGGAGAATCCTATGGACAGAGGAGTCTGGCAGGCTACAGTCCATGGAGTCTCAAACAGTCAGACACAACTGAGCACCTAAGCAAAGCACACAGCACAGAGGATACAAATGAGAGCAGTTGCTGATCAATGAGTTATTGAGCATGAAGGAGACAAACCTTGGATGATTTCCAGGTTTCTGATTTCTTAACTGTATATACGTTGATATACATTAATCAAGAAAAGAATCACAGGGATAAGAATGACTTAGGGCAGTAGTAAGGAGAATGCATGAATTTTGCTTGATCCAAGTTGTTCTTAAGTACTGAAGAGATTTAAGCAGAGATGTCCAGCAGTTATTTAAACTTAGAGTTCTGAGCCAGAGAGAGCTGTTTGCATTTAGTGATTATTGTTGTTTAGTTGCTAAATTGTGTCCAACTCTTTGTGACCTTATGGATTTTAGCCTGCCAAGCTCCTCTCTCCATGGGATTTCCCAAGCAAGAGTACTTGAGTAGGTTGTCATTTCCTTCTCCAGGAGATCTTCCTGACCCAGGGGTCGAACCCATGTCTCCTGCATTGGCAGGCAGGTGTTTTTTTTTTTTTTTTTTAAACCACTGAACCACCTGGGAAGCCTGCTGTGCTGTTACTTATTGAGCAACTGCTTATTGAGCAACTACTCTCTGATGTACTTTGCAGGAAGTTATGGATACAAAGGTCTGTAAGACATAATCCCTGCCACTGAAGAGTTGCAGCTAGAGCAAGCAAAAGTCAGGTGAACAGCTAATTGCCTTGCAAGATGGCCCCTGTTAAAAGAGAGGTGCAAAGTGCTCTAGGAGAACATCAGACCTTCTAACTCAAGTTTAGAAGGGTGATGGTGTTATTCAAGGAAGTCTTCTTGGAAGTGATGCTTAAACTGAGTGTCCAGAGTTGGACAGAAACTCTTTGGGTATAGTGAAGTGCAG
Source organism: Madoqua kirkii (assembly GCA_006408675.1). Lineage (NCBI taxonomy): Eukaryota > Metazoa > Chordata > Mammalia > Artiodactyla > Bovidae > Madoqua > Madoqua kirkii. Next base: position 9,055 of record SJYC01091093.1, read on the forward strand.
CACTCTAGAGTTTAGGAGCTTGGTTGGCTACAGTCTATGGGGTTGCAAAGAATCGGATATGATCTGACTGAGTGACTGAGCATGTGTACAGTTTATATGGTCATAATTTCTGGATTCAGATCTTGGGTCTCTTCTTTCCTGTGCAAGTCATTTAAACCTCTCTATTCCTTGGTTTTCCATCTCTAAAATGAAGATAGTAATAGTTCTACAATACCTATGTGAAAGTATCTCTGAGGATTAAATGCAATAATGGTATGTATCAAGAGCAAGGTATAGCACCAGATATATAGTAAGTGCTCAGTCAACATGATTATTATTTTATTATTTGCAGATATAGGATGGCAGAAGGATATTACAGACAACAGATATACCAAAACAGATGTGTATGAAATCATAACAGCTGGATTATTTTGATAGCTCTAAGCAGTTTACTATTGCTAGAGTTTAAAGTGTGAAGCAAGAAATAGCAAGAAAGGAACCTGGGGAGGCCTTCAGAGGGGAGATAACACTGCCTTGGGAATTATTAGACAGAGAGTCATGGCTATTTAGGGATATTAAGAAAAGGAGATGATGCTATTTCTGTGGTTAAGAACTTTTCCTCGTAGCTGTTTGGAACTATAGGAAAAAAGAATAGAAGTTGAAGCACTCAAGGAGTAGATTGTAATTTTGTCCATCAGGAAGGGATTGAGCCTGAGTTAGTCAGTAACTGTGGGGAGAGACCAGAGAGAAGAAACTAAGAAATACTTAGGTGGTAAAGTCAGCAAATTCTGTGATTCGATACAGCCAGGATGAAGGAGAAGGATGTTTCTCTCAGATTTCTTCCTTGGGTACCAGGAAGATGTTAGTGCCACCAACTGTGTTACAACACAGGAGAAATACCTGGTTTTGGCAGAGGATGCTGTAATTATGAAGTTTGAATGTGAAATCTCTCAATTTGAGCTTGGGAGACATTTAGAACTGCAGATAAATAATTTGTGTGTTGATAGTATGTATCCTCCCAGTAAAATTAGGAGAGTGGGTGGTCTTTAGGAGCATGTGTCAACAGGAAAAGGCCAGTGGGCTGAAGATAAAACTGGTGAATCCTGACAATTAAAAGATGGGAAAAGAAAGAGGAATTCATATAGGAAAACTAAAGCAATGGTAAGAAATGGCAAAGAGATTTTTTTTAAAAATAGGAAAGTCTGTTTATACAGGAACTAAGGGAACAGCTCCTTATTTAGTCAACCAATAAATACATTAAGCATCCATTCTGCCCAGCACTAGAGCTAACAGAGGCATATTCAGAAAAAAAGTATGAATAAACTGAACTGACAATTGTCCATTACATTTAGTCATGAACAGTTTTATTGATGCCCTAAATAGGAGCAACTTGTGTGAAGTGTGGAAAGCAAAAGGGCTGAACAATAGTACAGAGAATGAAGGACAGGTGAAGAGGAAGAAATGGTAAAGTAGATAAGTCGTACATAAAGGTTCAGATGAAAATATGTAGTGAAGAGAGAAGAATGCCACGAGCAGAAGCGTGGGACAAGTGAACAAAGAGAAGACGATGCAGAAGACGGAGAGGGATTTCCCAGATTTAGGTTAAAAATGTGAAAGGGGTTGCATAGTGGAAGGCAGAGGGAGAGAATTCTTAAAATTAAGGAATAATAATTCGTCTCAGATAGTATAACTTTTCTTTTCTTTTCTTTTTTTTTTAAATATTTCTGTTTCTCTTCCAAGAATTTTTATCTTTCCATTAATTTCAAGTGTGTTTTTATTCTTATCTCACGGAACTTACGTATAATAGCTGCTTTAAAATCTTTATCTGATAGTTGTTTACATCTGGGCCATCCCAGTTGTCAATTATTCGTCCCCTTTGGAATTAGTCATATTTTCCTAGTTCTTGGTAATTTGACTAATTTTTGACTGTATCCTAGAAATTTTTAGTTTTATGTTGTGTAGAGTCTAGATTCTGGTTAAATCCTCGAGAGAATGTTGATTTTTGTCTGTTACTTTTATGAGGCACACAACCCATAGTTTTCAGATGGGAACTTCTGCCTTGTAATCCAGGGATGAAGGTTCCAACGCCAGTTCAATTGTCAAAACTTTGATATTCTACTTTGGGTCTGTTGTGAGTGTGTGCCACAGCAGTAAGCCTGAGACCTGGGTCATAGTGTAAAGTCAAGGCCAGTGCTCAAAGATTTTGTGAGATGTTGTGCTCCTTTGGGTCTAACTTAATTACAGCTCATGAGTAATCCTGAAGGTTATATTCACTCAGTCAGAGAATTAGGGAAGCCTCTCTCCAAATTGCTCCTCCTAGGACTCCTCTCACATTCTCTTGTTGCAAGAGATTCCTTTTAGGAGCCTCTGGCCAAAAGGATGGCGTTTATCTTGGAGTTTCGCCTGCACCTGCTGCCTCTGCATAATTCCCGTGACTGTGGCCACTTCAGACAAACTGAAGAGAAAAGAATTAATGATAATAATAAATTTTAAAAATAGAGAAAGAAAATAGGACTTCCGTACTCTCAATTGCAGGGGCTGTGTATGCATGTGTGTGTGCTCACAAAGTGTCTGACTCTGCGACCCCGTGGACTGTAGCCCGCCAAGCTCCTCTGTCCATGGGATTCTCCAGGCAAGAATACTGGAGTGGGTTGCTAGTTCCTCCTGCAGGGGATCTTCTCAAACCAGGGATGGAACCTGCATCTCCTGCATCGGCAGGCAAGCTCCTTATCACTGAGCCACTGGGAAGCCTTGAGTGCAGGGGTACCTTTGCCCAGTTCTTAAAGCCAAAGGACACAACCCATTAGTTTAAGCTTACAGTGCCACCCACACCATGGACTCCACTGGGAACTCACCCTTGACAAGCCATGAGAGGAAAAACAACAAAAGGCAATTTCCCCCATATTTCTCAGTTCACAGAAGTTTATATTCCAGCCTTCTGGCCAGAAAGACAGAATTTATCTCAGAGTATTAAATGTCCATGGCATTGCCATATCAGTATATTTGACTCCCCTCAGCAATCCACTTGCTTTTTGTTTATTTCTCAGAGACCTCAGACATCTATTCTATATTTTGAACAGTGACTGTAGCTCATAGTCACTATGGAGAAAGAACTGTAGTGGGCTTACTGCATCCCAACTGCACCAGAAGTTCCCAGAAGTACATGAAATACGAAGAGAAAACTGGGCAAAATTTAAAGTCTGAACATTATTTGTTTTGTCTAGTTCTTAGAAAGTTATTGGAAGCTTACATAAATGCAGTGAAGTGGGGGCCAGAAACCGGACTGCAGTGGGATGAGGAGTGAATGGGAGTGGAGAAGGGGGGACTGACGTAAATGACCAAGACTGGCTGTGAAGGGACTCCCTGGTGGTCCAGTGGGTAAAACTCTGTGCTCCCAATGGAGGGGGCCTGGGTTTGATCCTTGGTCAGGGAACTAGATCTTGCATCCTGCAACTAAAGATCTCAGGTACAGTAACTAAGACCTGGTGTGGCCAAATTAATTAATTTTTAAAAAAGAGATTGTTTGTGGAAGAAGATAAGAACAAGAGCAATAGGAGAGGTGGCTAAAGACAGCAACATCATTCAAGAAGAGAGGACAGTGTAAATGTCCAAAGAAAAGTCAGCTGATAGGTTTGGTGGTGGTAAAATGAGGTATTTCTGTTTGATTTTCTATTTCCTCCTGAGGTACAATATGTGAAGTTATCAGCTGAGAATCAGAAGAGGGAGGAGTTGTTGAAGGTCCAAGAGGAGACACATGCAATAACCATTTTAGTAAGAAAGAGGCTTAACTTTTCAGTGAAATTGTAAGCTTGAGGGGTGGTAAAGAGGGCCCTCTATCTTTTGTGGTGCTAACCTGAAAAATCAAATTCATCCATTCTACCAGCTCCACACTTTCTTGCCTTCTGGTTCTGTAGTGACTTTCACCTCCAACCCACACCTGCTTGGTCCCAGTCTATACCCTCTGGTTATCCACCTCTGAGTCCTACCTGAGAGAATGAGGCAGGCTTTTTGGAGACAACCTAAGGATGAGAGGCAGTAGGGATCAGATCAAGCCACAGAAAGGTTACCTTCAAGGTTATTCAGAGAATCATAGCATCATAGAAGAGAGAAGAAAGCAGTAGGTAATGAGAAGATTTCCATTTCCAGACTAGAAGGAAATTAATCAGCCACAGAACTGAAGGTGCTTAAATGATGATGTAAATGGATGAAAAGTTAAAAGACTCTAATATATCAATCCAGGAATTTAAAGTGAGGAGTGAAGCAGGATGAATCAGGAGGTACAAAATCTAAAGCAATGGAACATAATGACTGTAATTAACACAGATGGAAAAAGAAAAAAGAAAAATGATGAGGATCTAGATGGTCTTTATTTAGTGAGGATGAAAACTTCCAAATAATAGATAGAACCACCAACTCAGAACTGCTTTGCCTCTAAAATAAAGTCATAATGTTCTATTCTCTGGCTATAATCTTTTACTGTTATTGTTACGGGAAGCACACTGATTAAAACTGCCCACCCTGGCCAGGCACCATAGTAACCATTTGCATGAGTAGTTTTATGACAGGAGATCTTGATAAGGGATACGGAACTAATAAGCCACCACCAACCAGAAGAGTTCGGGAAATGTCTAAAGGAGACATCGCATGTCCATCCACTTCCCAGAATCCCTCTCACTAGCATCCATCTTGGCTGAGTGATGTGTGCGCCACCAGGAAAGACTCTGAATTAGAATGATTGGGCAAAGACCACCCAGAAACTAATCCCATCACCATAAAACCTGAGACTGTGAGCCCACGGCAGAGCAGTTCTCCTGGGTTTCCTTACCCTACTGCTCTTCACCCGGGTGCCTTTTCCCAATAAAATCTCTTGCTTTGTCAACACATGTGTCTCCCCGGATAATTTATTTCTGAGTGTTAGACAAGAGCCCAGTTTTGGGTCCTGGGAGGGGTCCTCCTTCCTGCAACACCATCATACCTGTCATTCATCTTCATCAGTTGTTTTAATTCTACTGTTTAATCCCACGTGGTTCTCAATGGATTGGCCCATTCTCACAGCTCTTGTTTGGTCCTCATCTGTAAACACTAGCCTTTCATTTCAGCCTCTCTTCCTTGGCACCCACAAATCTCAGACACCATTTCCTTCTTTCCATCTATCTTGACAGCCAACCTCCTTCCATACTTAGATCAGGCCAGTGCTTTGACCTCTCCCCTCTGACTCAAGCTAATGAGCGTGGCTGAAATGCCTTCACAATAAGCCCCTGATTGGGCTCTTCTTGTGCCTTCTACCCTCACACTTAGTTCAGGGCATCATCTCCTCTGTCCACTGCACCAGCTTTCAGACCAGCCCCTTCCTTATACTTTTTTTTTTAAGATTTTTTATTTTTGATATAGACCATTTGTAAAGTCTTTACTGAATTGGTTACAATAATTGCTTCTGTTTTATGTTTTGCTTTTCAGGCCATGAGGCATGTGGGATCTCAGTTCCTGGACCAGGGGTCAAACTCACACCCCCTGCACTGGAAGACGAAGTCTTAACACTGGACTCTGATGCAAGTCCCTGACTTAGACTCTTGACCATCACTAACATCTCATGTAGTCAACCCTCCACACAGCAGTCAGAGTGACCCATATGAAACCAAGCAGTCTACCTGCCTTTCCTGCTGTACCCCTTCCAAGCCTTGCCATTTCCATTAGAACTCTGACCTACTTAATGTTATCCCCATGATCTGACCTTCCCCAATCTTTCCACAGCCCATTCCCTCCTCCCCTACTTCTCATCCACACTGGCCCTCATGCCATTTCTTGGAAATGATATGCTCATTCCTAGCCCAGGCCTCCTGCCTTTGTTGTTTCATCTGCTCAAGTCTCCATGCATTGTCTTCATCTCACATAGGTCAAGTTCAAAGTCTCCCTCTTTGACCTTCTGTATAAAATTGCCCTCCCTCCTTCATTACCATCATTGCCTTCACCCAGCTTTGTTTTATCATAGTAATTATCCCACTAGGGAAGCGCATACTGGACCACAGCTCCTCAAAGGCAAGACCTTAACCCTATTCTGTTTGGCTACTAGATCTATAATACAAAACAGCTTCTACCATCACTAGATATTTGGCGAGTGCTTATCTGATTTGCTGAATTATAGGGATGAACATTAGAATTCTGTGGGACAGCGCTGAGAGTCAAGGAGGGAATGAGGCCAGTATCACATGATGAGCTGAATGGAGGGGAACTTCCCCATGAGTGGAGGAAGACCAAATTGTGATGTGCTAAGAGTTGTTGCTGCATTAAATATTTTATAAGAAATCTGTATTTAAACACGCTGTATATTTGATTGTGGAGTTGGAGGACAGTGTGGCCCACCAATAGGGTTTGAAGGTATCACATCCATGTCACCCTCAGTTTCACGAGGAGAATGTTGTTCTGTGAAAAGACAAGCAAGTAGCTTAAGTAGAAGTAGTTAGGTGTATTTTTCACTTTCTGTGGTTCACATATGGAATGGTTCCTGGGCATGTGGAATTAGTAACCAGGAAAACCTGTAAATATATAGCTAATGCAACAAACTTCTCAAAGTATTTGCTCTATGCAGCAGTCATCATTTTAACCAACTTCACATATCCCAAGAAGGCATTTCCAAAGTTTATCATGCTTTTTCTATGTTTTAGAGGGGAAACCAAGAATTTAATTGATATAAGACAGACATTGGAAATTGGAGAGTAACTAGAAAATGTAGAAGAATCAATTAAGACAAGTGGCTTTAGAGTCTACATTTACAAAATGTCCAGGACATGGGATCGCTAGACACAACTGAGCAACTTCACTTCCACTTTTCACTCTCATGCATTGGAGAAGGAAATGGCAAGCCACTCCAGTGTTCTTGCCTGGAGAATCCCAGGGACGGGGGAGCCTGGTGGGCTGCCGTCTATGGGGTTGCACAGGGTCGGACACGACTGAAGCGACTTAGCAGCAGCAGCAGCAGCAGCAGCAGCAGCAGCAGCAGCAGCAGGCTTAACTAGATGATTCTGAAGGACCCTTCAAGCTCTTTAGTGACTGTCACTAATGTTATTAATAGAAAGATTATTGACACTGTTAGGTCTGGAGACCCACAGATAAACTACACACAGCCTTGAGTATGAGCCTGGGGTTCTGAGTGTGACTCCCAGACTAGCAGCCTCAGGGAAAATTCTTGGGCCCCCTGCAAATTAAATGCAGAAACTCTAAGGATGCAGCCCAGCCTTCCAGGTGTATTCCCATTTGGATATATGCCGATATGTAAGAGTATTGATATGAGTAAACCTTAACAAAGTATAATACTAAAAAGATACAGAGGAGAGGACTTCCATGATGATCCAATGGTTAAGAATCTGGCTGCCAGTTCAGTGGACATGGTTCGATTCCTGGCCTGGGAAGATGCCACATGGCATGAGGCAACTAGATCAGTGAACCACAACTACTGAGCCCACCTGCCTACTGCCTGTGCTCTGCAATAAGAGAAGCCACAGCAGTGAAAAGCTCCAGCACTGCAATTAGAGAGTAGTCTCTGTTTGAGGCAACTAGAGAAAGCCCGTGTGCAGCAACGGAAATCCAGCTCAGCCAAAAATAAATATTAAATAAATGGAAGTCAGATCAAGATAATAAAGAGGAAGAAGGATTGTCTGTGACATTTGGACCTTGTCTCATGAACAAGAATTCATACAAAGTCTGGAAGATCTTCCAAGGCAGGGAAACAGGTCAGGGAGGTGGGAAAGACCAGACTGAACCTGAGACTCATATGCTGGGTGGACTTGGGCAGCAGGTGGCATCCTTAGGCATCCTTCGTTCTACTGACTCCAAAATGCTGGTGGCAAAGGGGACTGAGTCATGGGGGAGATGGAAGAATGAAAAATAGGATATGTAATTTGGCAGCCTCTGGAGCAAACCATGCTTATAGATGAATTGTATTTGGCAGGTGCAGTATCACAAAAATAAGCTTACTGCTAAGTCACTTCAGTCGTGTCCAACTCTGTGCGACCACATAGAAGGCAGCCCACCAGGCTCCCCCGTCCCTGGGATTCTCCAGGCAAGAACACTGGAGTGGGTTGCCATTTCCTTCTCCAATGTATGAAAATGAAAAGTGAAAGTGAAGTCACTGAGTTGTGTTCAACTCTTCGTGACCCCTTGGACTGCAGCTCGGCAGGCTCCTCCATCCATGGGATTTTTCCAGGCAAGAGTACTGGAGTAGGGTGCCATTGCCTTCTCAGAAAATAATGCTTGAGCCAGCATTTAATGATGAGTGATTTAACTTTAAAGAAAAATCCTTATTTTTGGTATTTCTTAAAGAATGACCACTTTCATCGCATTGCATCCACGTTTCTACACAGCAACAATTTGCTGCTGCTGGCAGCTGCTGCTGCTTTTCATCCGGTCACATCTTCCCCATTTTTTCACAGTCCTCACCACTCCCTTTCACATCCCCAGTAATCATTATCCTTGGACTGTTCCTCATAAAGAAACTGTTTTTATGTTTCAATCAAAGGTGGAACAATGCAAGAAAGGCCAGGAAGGCTGCCTTTTTCAAAAACAAGTTAAGAAGAACATGTGTTATGGGGGAGGAAGAGAGTATTTTTATAGATTTGGTAATTACTGCAAAGAAACTTATAAACAAAATTTAAGGGAGAGGAATAAATTAGGAGTTCAGGATTAACAGAGACGCTACTATGTAGGAAGTAGATAAATAAGAAACGACTGTATAGCACAGGGAACTGTATTCAATACCTGGTAGTAACCTATAATGAAAAAGGATCCAAAAAAGAGTATATATGTGTATATATGTAACTGCACCATTTTACTGTACATTTGAAACTAATGTGACATTGTAAATCTACTATACTCCAAGAAAAAATAAAATGTAATAGGAGTAAAAAGAAAAAAGGGATAAACTCTGTCTTGGTAAGACGACAAGTAAGACCTGTTTAGTCTCGAACAGAGAAGGGTATTAAAGAGTGAATAGGAGTTTTCCAGGTGATAATCAACCCCTTTGACAATAAGTTTTCAATCAAATGTGGGGTCTGAGGCAATTTATTACTTTGGAAGTATGTGCCTTTTTTGTAATTAAAATAAATTGATAATCTCTCATCACAGGGCCGCACATCCTATGGCCTCGTTGTTCAAGGCTATGTTTTAATTACCTTAGCCTGAGGCCCTCCCTGAGCCCAGGGGTACCTGGAAGTCCTTTTTAATAAGGAGTTAATGCTCAAGGCTCCGTGCAGAGCTATAGCCAGGCTCATCTGAAAATGAGGAGTGGAGATACATTCCATAAATCAAAAGCCTGAGGAAAAAATAGTTAACCCAATGTGTTCTGAGCTTCTCCATGCTTCCTTGAGGGGGTTCATTATGAGTGAATACTCTGCTAGGTCACTGAAATATTTAAAGGCGGGAAGGAAAAAGCATCAGAATCCAACCTTGTGTGCGTGTATCTGTGTGTTTTTCAAACCAATGCATTCCTGACAAAGGCTAAGGCAAGGCAGCTTTCCTTTAGCATCTTTGCTGGTCGCCTACACAGAGGCAGAGCGAGTGGACGCTCATGCCGTTTGCTTAGTCACGTAGGCGTGTCCAGCTCTTGTGACCCCAGGGACTGTAGTCCACCAGGCTCCTCTGCCCATGGGATTTTTCCAGGCAAGAATCACTGGAGAAGGTTGCCATTTCCTACCCCAGGAGATCTCTCTGACCCAGGGATCAAAGCTGTGTCTCTTGCGTTAGCAAGGGAATTCTTAACCACCGCGCATGGAGTATGGTGAGATCCCTTCCCCATTCTAGCAATGGTTTGTTGTCCTGGGATGGGAGTGACCGTTCAGACCCAGGT
>SJYC01091094.1:0-30019 GCA_006408675.1 Madoqua kirkii
CCCAGGAGATCTCTCTGACCCAGGGATCAAAGCTGTGTCTCTTGCGTTAGCAAGGGAATTCTTAACCACCGCGCATGGAGTATGGTGAGATCCCTTCCCCATTCTAGCAATGGTTTGTTGTCCTGGGATGGGAGTGACCAGTTCAGACCCAGGTGGAGACCAGTTTCTCATGGAAGTGCCCAGTGATGGGTCCTGAGAGCCAGTGCCGAGAGCACAGCACAGGTGAGTTCGTGTACAGCTGCTGGAGAAGCCCCCATGCCAGGGACACGTGCCCAGTGCTGCTCAACCTGGTCTGATTGTATGTTTGACATTGAGTGCTTTGCAGCCAGACAGGGAGCATGTAACGGCATCCCCTCCCAGCTGGAGGCGTGGAAGGAAGGCGCAAGTGTGATTACTGCTGACAGCTAATGGGGCATCACCGTGAGGGCCAGGAGTGGAGACGCTGCTCTTGGATGTCAGCTCCTCTGGTCCCCATCCCAGAAAATTTCTCACAGGGCACTGATTGATCTTTCAAACAAAATGACTACATCCGCCAAGTTGTTTTCGCTTCTTTCATTTTAGTTCCTCATCCCTAAACCACAAAGAGAGATGGCAGTTTGGAGGTGAAATATTTGTAGGACCACAGAAAAGAGTAGAGTGAGCACCCAGAGGTCTTTGCCATCACCCTGTAATCTGTAGAGAATGGTAATTGGCTGGGGCAGGCATAGGAAAAAATGAAACCTGTCACTTGCCATTTGCATGGATATGAATACACATTGGGGCTTCCCTGGTGGTTCAGGGGTAAAGAATTCACTTGCAATGCAGGAGACACGGTTCAATCCCTGGGTCAGGAAGATCTCCTGGAGGAGGAAATGGCAACCTACTTCAGTATTCTTGCTTGGGATATTCCACAGAGAGAGGAGCCTCACAAGCTACAGTCCATGGGGTGGCAAAAGAACCAGACACAACTCAGCAACTAAATAACAGCAACAATCATAATAGTAGCTAACATTTATTGAATGCTTGATGTTTGGTAGATATTGTGCTAAATAATGTATAGATGAATTTGGTGAATTTTCAGATCACTCTTATTGAGTAAGTGACATTTGTATTTGCATTCTACAGATGAGAAAACCAAGGCTTGGAGAAAATTTAAATGTGCCAGAGATCACACAGATTTAAATCCATATGTGACTTGAGATCTTTTTCCACTGTGCCCTGCTGCCTTTAGGTGCCACTTTGAGATACAGGTTTTAATGATGTGGGTGGGGGAAATCGTCTTTGAAGTCCTCTTCAAACTGTAATCAACTTTGGTTTCGTTATCTAAAATCTCAATTTCAGCGACAGTGAAAGAGCTACCAGTTTTTGTGGACTTTGTGAATCCAGCACACTGTGCTGGACACTTATATCTCTTACCTAGAATCCTTGAAGGATAGATAGCCTACCCCACCTCAGAAGAGAAAAGTGAGGCTCTGCGACATTGTACATATTACCTGATATCACAGAGGTAATTAGAGGTGAAAAGGGCATTTTCCTCGAGGTGTCTCAGACCCTCAAATCCAAGGTGTCTGCACTTGTCACATTATTTTCCCTGACTTTCAAATATACAGTACCACAAGTACCAAAACCCAACAGAAACAAGGCAAAACTCAACACCTTCTTAACTTTTGTAAAAAAAAAAAAAAAAACACCAAACGTGGGAATGATGGAGGGTCCTTAAAAGTTACTATATGATCCAGCAATCCCACTCCTAGGCATATATCCAGAGATAACTCTAATTTGAAAAGATACATGCATCCCAATGTTCATAGCAGCACTATTAAGAATAGCCTAGACCTGTAAACAGCTTAAATGTCCAGCAACAGGTAAATGGATTAAGGAGATATAGTACATATGTACAATGGAATATTAGCCATAAAAAAGAAACAAACTACTACCATGAATGGATCTAGAGGATATTATACTTTGTGAAATAGGTCAGACAGAGAAAGACAAATATCATAAGATACCACTTATATAAGGAACCTAAAAAATATTACAAATAACCTCTATACAAAATACAAACAGTCTCACAGACTTAGAAAACAAACTTATGGTACCAAAGGGGAGAAGAGGGGTAGAGATAAATTAGGAGTATGTGTTTAACAGATACAAAAGATTATACATAAAATAGATGAACAACAAAGATTTACTGTGCAGCATGGGGAACTATATTCAATATCCTATGATAACCTACAATGGAAAAAAAATTGAAAAGATATATAGCATATATAATATACATATAATATATATATTTTATCATATATGCATATATAATTCATACACATATAATATATGAGGTGGCGCTAGTAGTAAAGAACCTCTCAGTGCAGGAGATGCAAGAGATTCAGATTTAATCCCAGGGTGGGAAGTTTCTCCTGGAAAAGGAAGTGGCAACCCACTCCAATATTCTTGCCTGGAAAATTCCATAGGCAGAGGAGTTCATGGGGTCGCAAAGAGTCCACAGGACTGAGGACTGAGCACAGCACAGTACATTTTATATATATATAAAACTAGAAAAACACCAAATAAAACTGATGGCCTGCCCATTAAAGAGATCCAGCAACTATTTTTAAGCAATTAGTCCTGCAAAGTTACTCAGGGTACCTGAGACATCGTAAAATCCAAAAACAATCCAAGAAAGTAATTTTGTGTGTATAAGGTACCCCCTCCCTCTCCCTCCCTCTCTCTCTGACAGCCAGCTTGGTTTGTTTATTTATTGTCCGAGCCCTAGACACCTTCCGCCGCTGCCCGCACTGACTCAGCGGAGCCGGCCCTTCGCTTGGGCCCTATTCCGGCAGCTGCTGCAGCTCTGCGGGGCCTCCCGCGCGCTGCCAGCTGTCTCCGCCTGCATCGCCCCACAGTAATGTGAACAACTGGAGGCAATAATGTGTCTCCCCATTTGCCTAACAATACCAACATGGACAATAACTCAGAAGACTGAAGATTTGTGCTGTAATTTAATAAACCCCATGCACATTTCTACAATTGAGTATCACATCTGTGCAATGGATCCTAGAAGTGTAATATTCTTTTATAAGGGACCATTAACCAATCTTAAGTTTATAGGTTTCCTTAAATCTTTTTCATCAGCTGTTAAACTACAGTAAAGAGAAAATTGCCTCTTATGAGACAAGGGATAGTAAAATACAAAGACTGTGATTAAACGTCAATCAATTAAGGATTATAATATAATAAAATGCTGACTGATGATTAAAATGAGCACATTCTCAGAGAATTGTTTAAACAATGTTAAGAATTATTTTTAAAAGTCAGTCAAATAAACTTCAATTGGATCATATTATAGATGAGTCTTTACTCCAACAGGAAAAAAAAAAATCCATGAAAATTATTCCTCAGGTATAAAGATCCCAAAATTGGCAGTGAATTTCTATGCTAAAAGGTATTTTTTTTTTAGCTTCTCATTTTACTACTCCCCAGTCTCCAGAATTTTAAATTCTTTTCTGAACAGGATAACTAATGACATTTTTGTTTCAGCTAGTTTTCCACCAGTGTGTGCAGCTGGGCAACAGTTTATGGAAATGGGTTGTATAGTAAAACCACCGAACAAACAAACAACATTGCAATTGAGGTAACAAAACACTGACTGGAACTTGGGGCTCCAGAAAGGAGCTCTGGGATTGTTTGTAAAACTTCGCTATCTAAGCTTTCCGGAAATGACCCCTTACAGAATTCCTTCCTCTGAAGGTCAGAGCACACTTCCGTCCGGGAAGAGCTTGCCTGCTGCAGAAGGCTTACAAGTAATCCAAAGTGATCTACTTTATTTCTGTCTACCATCCACCACACATTTTAACCATCAGCTTTTCCACTTGCGTTGCAGTTATGCTGGAAGACCCAGGCTAATGACATCATGTTTGGCAGCCTCACATACCAAAAAAGACTAAGAGGTGTCTTCCTCTTTGCTCTGGCTGGCATATTTCTTTTCCTCCAAGAATATGACTGGCAAGGAACCATGTTTTCTGTGTTGAGCTTCTCCTTCCGCAGACCCACTCTTCCACATCGCCCTCCCAAAGCAATTTTCCTGCTGCATTGCTTGTACCTGGTCCCATGGAGCTCCGAGGGCATTCAGACTCCTGCCAGTTTGCAGGGAGCATTTTGAAGCTTGTTGCAACATCTGGCTTATGTGAGCCTTGAAGGAAAAGCCTGCATACGTGTGGCAGTGCATTTGAGGCACCAAAGCAGCTGGCAAAGTAAGCAGAGACCAAAGGATCTGGAGCAACGCACAGCTTTGCTAGAAACTGTGAAGGAGAAGCCTTGTGCGGCAGACGGAAGCATAATTAATGGATAAACCCCAGTGCAGCCTGGCTTCTGCCCTTATCAGTCTATGGAAACTACTCTAGTGAAGGTCACCGATGACCTTCTAATTACCCAATTCGATGACTGCTTTTTGGTCAATGCTTTCCCAGGCGATTCTGCTGGACTTGGCAGGAGAGTTGAGTGATGAGCAGGAAAGCACATGCTCACTAAGTAACAAAGCTGGAGTTTGAAATAGGTGGGTTTAACCCCAAACTCAAGATCTTCCCATGGAATCCTGGTTGCCTCACAACATTTCATACATCTTATAAAGAAAAGGTGGATGGGAAAAAAAATGATGGATTGACTATAATCTCTTATTTTTTCTGCTTTGTAGCATAGACCTGACATGATAGCATGGGTATTTTGCAAAGGTATACAGCCACAGAGACAGAGAATGAGAGAGATGGCAGAAGAGGATAAGAGATTTCAAGACATTTTTGAGAGATGGAAAGAGGCAAATAAAGTGCATGCAGAGATCAGAATAAAAAAATTTTGAAAACCCATGTTAGTAGCTAAGAGAGACAAAAATGCTTATATACTGCAAGAAAAAAGCAAATTAAGTTGCCTAGCCGAACAGGTCTTGAGGACACCAAATCAAGAAGGAACTGGAGGTGAGACTTGGGTGAAAAACTCAATATTGGCTGATAGCCTATAGACAGAGGCTTTCCTTTCAAGGAATAAGCATCTTTTAACGGAGGAAAGGAAAAGGCGATGACATCCCACTCCAGTACTCTTGCCTGGAGAATCCCATGGATGGAAAAGCCTGGCAGGCTACAGTCCATGGGGTCACAAAGAGTCGGACACGAGCTATAACAAACCTAAAGAGCATATTAAGAAGCAGAGACACTACTTTACTGGCAAAGGTCCATATTATAGTTAAAGCTATGGTTTTTCCAGTAGTCAGTATGGCTGTGAGGGTTGGACCATAAAGAAGGCTGAGTGCCGAGTAATTGATGCTTTTGAATTGTGGTGCTGGAGAAGCCTCTTGAGAGGCCATTGCACAGCAAGGAGATCAAACCAGTTAATCCTAAAGGAAACCAACCCTGAATATTAATCAGAAAGACTAATGCTGATGTTGAAGCTTCAGTCCTTTGGCTACCTGATGTGAAGAGCCAATTCACTGGAGAAGACCCTGAATCTGGGAAAGACTGAGGGCAAGAGAAGGAGGTGACAGAGGATGAGCTGACTGGATGGCATCACAGACTTAGTGAACATGAGTTTGGGCAAACTCAGGGAGATGGTGAAGGACAGGGAAGCCTGGCATGCTGAAGTCCTTGTGGCTGCAAAGAGCTTGACATGACTTAGTGACTGAATAGATAAGAGTTACTGCCTTAGAAGTCCACCTCTTCCCTCCACTATACCAAAAAGAAAACAGAAAATTGAATTACTGAACAAATCTAACGAAAAAAACTTTAGACTTGGGGCAGAGAAATGGGTAGATTGAAGCTGCTGCTGCTAAGTCGCTTCAGCCGTGTCTGACTCTATGCGACCCCATAGATAGCAGCCCACCAAGCTCCTCTGTCCCTGGGATTCTCCAGGCAAGAACACTGGAGTAGGTTGCCATTTCCTTCTCCAACGCATGAAAGTGAAAGTTGAAAGTGAAGTCACTCAGTTGTGTCCGTCTCTTAGCGACCCCATGGACTGCAACCCACCAGGCTCCTCCGTCCATGGGATTTTCCAGGCAAGAGTACTGGAGTGGGGTGCCATTGCTTTCTCTAGATTGAAGCTGGGAGCCATTAAAAAAAAAGAAAAAGCAGAGTGAATAGAAATCTGCACGATCAAGAGTGGAATTCCCAGCCTCTTCTCCCTGTTCTCCAGTCCTGTTCCAGAACTCCTGTAGCCCGTCAATTCTTTCCCCATTGCCTCCTGTTCAATATTTTTCAGACTCCTGGAGAGCCTGAAATGCCACAAAGACAGTGCTCTCAGATACTGACATATGGGAATGCTCTACACAGGGAAGTTCAGACACTGCATAGTCACTATACAGGGATGTGAATAAGACTCACCCAGGCCAGCAGAGCTTCTGGTGAGCTCTGTAATGCTGTTTATGGGTTATGAACTGATGGCTGCTAGGCGAAAAAGTACAAACACAAAATAATAAATAGGGCAAGGAAATCTTGACAATGCACATCAAAACAAGAAGAGTTCAGTTAAAGTTCTCACAGAGCTAAGAACATATTGTACTTATGAAATGAAACTCTCAGATAACAAGAAAGAGCTCTTGGAAATTAAAAATCAAATAGCCCAAATAAGAAATGCCCCAGATGAATTAGAAGATAAATGCAAGAATTTCACTTAGAGTGTATAAAAAAGGCAATATATGGAAAATATGAGAAAATAGTTAAAATTACAAGGTTAGTAATGAACAAGTTTCATATAGGAGGTCCAGAATAAGCAAAAGCAAAAACATGAAGAGAAATTATCAAACAAATAATAAAGGAAAATCTTCATCAGAACTGTTCAACAGTTCCTAAATTAAAAGAATTTACTAATTGTCCTTGCATTATTTTTGTTGTACAGTTGCAAACAATTGTGTCTGACTCTTTGCGGCCCGATGGATTATAGACTGCCAGGCTCCTCATTCCATGGGATTCTCTGGGCAAGAATACTGGAGTGGGTTGCCACTTTCTTCTCCAGGGGGAAAATTTTTCTTTAATTTTTAAAGGAAAATTTTCCATCACCAAAATTTAAAAAGTAAACTAAATACATTATTTTTATATAACTAATGAAAAATTTTATATAACTAATGACCAGGGTTCATGACCTTGTACAGGAGGTGGTGATCAGGACCATTCCCCCCAAAAAAGAAATGCAAAAAGGCCTTACAAATAGCTGAGAAAAGAAGAGATGCTAAAGGCAAAGGAGGAAAGGAAAAATATACCCATTTGAATGCCAAGTTCCAAAGAATAGCAAGGAGAGATAAGAAAGCCTTCCTCAGTGATCAATGCAAAGAAATAGAGGAAAACAACAGAATGGGAAAGACTAGAAATCTCCTCAAGAAAATTAGAGATACCAAGGGAGTATTTCATGAAGAGATGGGCTCAATAAAGAACAGAAATGGTACGGACTTGACAGAAGCAGAGAATATTAGGAAGAGGTGGCAAGAAAACACAGAAGAACTGTACAAAAGAGATCTTCATGACCCAGATAACCACGATGGTATGATCACTCACCTAGAGCCAGATATCTTGGATTATTAAGTCAAGTGGGCCTTAGGAAGCACCACTATGAACAAAGCTACTGGAGGTGATGGAATCTCACTTGAGCTATTTCAAATCCTAAGAGATGATGCAGTGAAAGTGCTGCACTCAGTATGACAGCAAATTTGGAAAACTCAGCAGTGGCCACAGGACTGGAAAAGGTCAGTTTTCATTCCAATCCCAAAGAAAGGCAATGCCAAAGAATGTTCAAACTACTGCACAATTGTACTCATCTCACATGCTAGCAAAGTAATACTCAAAATTCTCCAAGCCAGGCTTCAACAGGAGGTGAACCACGAAACTCCAGATGCTCAAGGTGGATTTAGAAAGGGCAGAAGAACCAGAGATCAAATTGCCAACATCCGTTGGATCGTCAAAAAAGCAAGAGAGTTCCAGAAAACCATCTATTTCTGCTTTATTGAATACACTAAAGCTTTTAATTGTGGATCACAATAAACTGGAAAATTCTTAAATAGATGTGAATACCAGACCACCTTATCTGCCTCCTGAAAAATCAGTATGCAAGTCAAGAAGCAACAGTTAGAACAAAACATAGAACAACAGACTGGTTCCAAAGTTCCAAATTGGGAAATGAGTATGTCAAGGCTGTATATTGTCACCCTGCTTATTTAATGTATATGCAGAGTACATCATGCAAAATGCTGGGCTAGATGAAGCGCAAGCTGAAATCAAGATTGTTGGGAGAAATATCAATAACCTCAGATACGGAGATGACACCACTTTTATGCAAGAAAGCGAAGAACTAAAGCGCCTTTTGATGAAAGTGAAAGAGGAGAGTGAAAAATCTGGCTTAAAACTCAGCATTCAGAAAATTAAGATCACGGCATCAGGTTCCATCACTTCATGGCAAAAGATGGGGAAACAATGCAAACAGTGACAGACTTTCTTGGGATCCAGAATCACTGCAGGTGGTGACTGCACCCATGAAATTAAAAGACACTTGCCTCTTGGAAAAAAAAACTATGACCAACCCAGACAGCATATTAAGAAGCAGAGACATTACTTTGCCAACAAATGTCCATCTAGTCAAATCTATGGTTTTTCCAGTAATCATGTATGGATGTGAGAGTTGGACTATAAAGAAAGCTGAGTGCTGAAGAATTGATGCTCTTGAACTGTGGTGTTGGAGAAGACTCTTGAGAGTCCTGTGGACAGCAAAGAGATCCAACCAGTCCATCCTAAAGGAGATCAGTCCTGAGTGTTCATTGGAAGGACTGATGTTGAAGCTGAAATTCCAGTGCTTTGGCCACCTGACTCATTGGAAAAGACCCTGATGCTGGGAATGATTGAAGGTTGGAGGAGAAGGGGATGACAGAGAATGAGATGGTTGGATGGCATCACTGACTTAACAGACATGAGTTTGAGCAAGCTCTGGGAGTTGGTGATGGACAGGGAAGCCTGATGTCTTGCAGTCCATGGGGTCACAAAAGAGTCAGACACAACAGTCAATCCTAAAGGAAATCAGTCCTTTAAATATTCATTGGATATTGGATATTCCAAATATTCATTGGAAGGAATGAAGCTGAAGCTGAACCTCCAATACTTTGGTCAACTGATGCAAGGAACTGGCTCATTGGCAAAGACCCTGATGTTGGACAAAATTGAAGGCAGGAGAAGAAGCGGACGACAGAGGATGAGATGGTTGGATGGCATCACTGACTCAATGGACATGAGTTTGAGCAAGCTCTGGGAGTTGATGATGGATGGGGAAGCCTGGCGTGCTGCAGTCCCCGCAGTCTCAATGAGTCAGACACGACTGAGCAACTGAAATGAACTGAACTAAATGAAAAATTAAAGTTTTAAAGTTTGGAAAAATCCCAGAGATGTTTAGGTGATTTTGCTCTGTTCGTGCCTGCTGGGCATGCTCTTGCCTTCTCTGGTTGGCAGTTTCTAAGCTTTGGGAGTAGATGCATCAGTTATCAGCCATTGGAAATTTGGCCCTTTGATAGTTATTTTGTAATATTCAGTGATCAGTTGTATGTGTGTGCACCCCAGTGTACATATATAGAGTTTATTGACCAATCAGTTTTTAGGACCAAGGAGAAAAAGGAGCTTAGGTGGTACCGGGATTTCTAGTTTAAGGACTGGGCTTTGACTATTTTTCAATTATTGTGTTATTCAGTATGAATACAGGTGGTGCTAATGGTAAAGAATTCACCTGTCAATGAGAAACATGATGAGATGCAGGTTCGATCCCTGAATTGGGAAGATACCCTGGAGGAGCACATGGCAACTTGCTCCAGTATTCTTGCCTGGAAAATTCCATGGACAGAGGAGCCTGGTGGGTTACAGTCCAAGGGGGCTGCAAAAAGTCAGACACAACTGAGCACACACACATAGTAGGATCACTCACATCAGTAGTATTTCTTTAGTCTAATTATTTCAGAACAGAGGCGAATGAGTGAGGCGTGATGTCTTTAAACGTTTTCATTTTGAAATGCAACACATAAAGAAAAGAGCACTGACTGTAAAGTGTGTCTTAATGAATTATTACAAAGTGAATCTCAGAGTAATCATAATCAAAGTCAGGAAATAAAAGCCTGCCAGCCATGCTATGGGTCTTCTGCATTCACCCTACTAATCAAACTCCTTCCTTCTTTCTGTTTGTGACCACTATCCTGATTTATGGAAAGTTTCTTCTTGCTTTTCTTTAGTTTGAGGTATGGATTTAATTTCACCAAATTCAGGCTTAATTTGGAGTTGACGCCAACTGGAGTTTCTAGTTAGCTAAATGAGTCAGGGTGAGGTCTGGCTGGTGTGAGGAGGGAACTGAAGGGCTTCTGCATCTCAACAGACCTTAAGTACTGTCCATCAGCATTTCCCACCCTCAAAACCATTGATATTCTGAGCTGGATAATTCTTCATTGTAGGGAGCCATCCTATGCATTGTAGGTTAGTTAGCAGCTCCCCTGGTCTCCACCTACTAGACACAGTATAGCACCCCTCTTCCAGTTGGAACAACCAAAAATGTCTGGAAATTTTTGGATATTGCCAAATGACTCCTAGGAGGTGGGCAAAATCACCTTAGCTGACAGCCAGTGCTTTGGATAAATTTAAGGACTATTTTTGTTCAAAAGGGCACTTGATCCAAAGAGTCAGCTTTTGGCTCTTTTAGGCTTTCTGCTGGTCAGTTTTAATCAAATGATGGAGAAGTCAGGCTGAAAGTTCTAAACTCCACAGTTCAACCAGAATCTGTAACTCTGTCCAGTGTTAGCCAGGTTCAGTGGCCTAAAGGTCAGCTCCCAGGGCCCCAGGTGGCAAGCCTCCCAGGAAGGGACACTTCCACTCAAGTCACAGAGGACCTGGCAGCTTTCTCAAAGAGTCAGTGAATGAGACACGGTTGACTGACTTCTTTCCCCACCTCCCCCTTTTCGTATTTTGAACCTTTAAAAACTGTCAGCCGATGAAATTGTCCATATTGGTAGCAAAGCACCTCAATGTCAAATGTAATACACATACATATACATATTTATAAGCACATATTATGTAAACTATGATAAAATACATATTACTTAAAGTGATATGTAAATATTAGAGGTTAGAATCTAAGACCAGATTGATCAAGAATTCTATATGTGGTATTTACCTATTGGTCCACTTTTTGCAAATTCCTTAATCTCTCTGGGCTTCACTTTCCTCATTCACACCGTGGCACTCACCAAGCACACCTCTAGGTATGGTTTTTGGATCTAGTGAGATGAGAAATGCAAAAATGTATCACGAAGAGTAAAGCACAATGAAATTCATTATACACTATTATTTTGTAAAGCTTCAGAGAGGAAGGGAGCCTCAAGGCTTGCAGCTATTTACTAATACCACACTGTAGAGTCTCCCTCAGTCATTTGTTTTTGTTGGGCATATTAGTCAGCACAGAATAAGAACTGACTCCTGTGCTTTCAGTTCAAGTCAGTTCAGTTCAGTTCAGTCGCTCAGTTGTGTCTGACTCTTTGTGACGCCATGGACTGTAGCATGCCAGGCTTCCCATCCATCACCAACTGCTGGAGCTTGCTCAAACTCATGTCCATTGAGTTGGTGATGCCATCCAACCATCTCACCCTCTGTCGTCCCCTTCTCCCACCTTCAATCTTTCCTAGCATCAGGGTCTTTTCAAATGAGTGCTTTGCATCAGGTGGCCAAAGTACTGGAGCTACAGCTTAAGCATCAGTCCTTCCAGTGAATATTCAGAACTGATCTCCTTCAGAATGGACTGGTTGGATCTCCTTGCAGTCCAAGGGACTCTCAAGAGTCTTCTCCAACACCACAGTTCAAGAGCATCAATTCTTTGGTGCTCAGCTTTCTTTACAGTCCAACTCTCACATCCATACATGATTACTGGAAAAACCATAGCTTTGAAGAGACAGACATCTGTTGGCTAAGTAATGTCTCTGGTTTTTAATATGCTGTTTAGGTTGGTCATAACTTTTCTTTCAAGGAGCTAGTGTCTTTTAATTTCATGGCTGCAGTCACCACCTGCAGTGATTCTGGATCCCAAGAAAGAAAGTCTGTCACTGTTTCCATTGTTTCCCCATCTATTTGCCATGAAGTGGTGGGACCAGATGCCATGATCTTAGTTTTCTGAATGTTGAGTTCTAAGCCAACTTTTTCACTCTCCTCTTTCACTTTCATCAAGAGGCTCTTTAGTTCTTCTTCACTTTCTTCCATAAGGGTGGTGTCATCTGTGTGTCTGAGGTTATTGATATTTCTCCTGGCAATCTTGATTCCAGCTTGTGTTTCATTCAGCCCAGCATTTCTCATATATGTTAAATAACATATATATGCATATATGTTAAATAAGCAGGGTAACAATATACAGCCTTGACGTACTCATTTCCCAGTTTGGAATCAGAACTGTTGTTCCATGTTTGGTTCTAACTATTGCTTCTTGACCTGCATACAGATTTCTCAGGAGGCAAATGAGGTGGTCTGATATTCCCATCTACTTAAGAATTTTCCACAGTTTGTTGTGATCCACACAGTCAAAGACTTTAGCATAGTCAATAAAGCAGAAGTAGATGCTTTTTTGGAACTCTCTGTTTTGATGATCCAACAGATGTTGGCAGTTTGATCTTGGTTCCTCTGCCCTTTCTAAATCCAGCTTGAACATCTGGAAGTTCACGGTTCATGTACTTTTGAAGCTTGGCTTGGAGAATTTTGAGCATTACTTTGCTAGCATGTGAGATGAGTGCAATTGTGCAGTAGTTTGAACATTCTTTAGGGATCCTGAGCTCGAGATCTGAGGCAGAGTTGAAGGCACAAGAATTTAATGCAGGAGTAAAAAGTGTACATCTGATGCTGTTGGTGCCATTACACTCAGTTAAGGTGTCAGAGCTTCTTCCTGATTTGGGGAATCTTGTTACAGCCACTGATTTTACCTTTTTGTAAAAGTAGAATTTTAACGACTGTATATATTGCATATTCTAAATGTCTTAGTGAGATAGTGCTGTTCATCCCTTATTGCAAACTCACATTTGCTTTGCCCCATAATGGAGCATCACACACAAAGAATTACCTGATGATGTTACAGGTTTAGAGAAAGAATTTCTGAAGGAATGTGAGGGTTCCTGGTGTAGAGATGAGCACCAGAGTGTCTCTTTCTTCATTTTCAGCATTTGCCCCTATATGCTGACAACCTAAGATTTTATTTTTTTTGGAAAGCCAGAAATTATGTATACAACATACAGCAGCTCTGTATTATAGTAGGAGCCAGTCTATTTCCAGTTTGCCCCTATTTCTAGGGAATAGCATTTCAGAGATTTCAACTGAAAGCCCGGGGCGTTTAACAGGGATCCTCCACCTTGACAGGCCTAGAAATCGAATTTCTACCTCTGCTGCACTGTGAAACTGTCAAAGGTCTGCTCAGATTTTGACTGTCTTACTGGAACTTGATTCTTGAGTTCTAAGCCTTTCAACCACTGCAACTTAAGAACTGGCAAACATGTTGAGGTAGAAAGGAGCATGGGATGTTTGAGCTCACTTCTTTGAAGTTCCTTTGTTCCAAAACCCTAACCCCTTGATTCTGACTGCCTTCACAGCCCTGAACTACAGTTTCTGTCTAGTTCCCATGAGGCTGCCGAATGCTCGAAGGCACTGCTTTTCACTCTGCCTCTGAACTCATGCTGCAAATCAGCAAATGTCTCAAGGTAAAAAAATCAGGAAATACTGTCCTGTTATGGACTTATGGGCCTCCCAGGTGACTCAGTGGTAAAGAAGCTGCCTACCAAGCATGGAGACGTGGGTTTGATCCCTGGGTCGGGAATTTCCCCTGGAGAAGAAAATGGTGACCCACTTCAGTATTTTTGCCTGGGAAATACCATGGACAGGGGAGCATGACGAGCTACAGTTGATGGGGTCACAAGGAGTTGGACAGGACTTAGTGACTAAACAGCATCAACATGAACTGTACCCCCTCTAAATTCATTTGTTGAAGCTCTGACTTCCAATGTGACTGTATTTACAGATAGGACTTTTAGGAAGTAATTAAGATTAAATGAGTTCATAAAGATGGTCTCCTAATCTGCAAGGATTTGTGGCCTTATAAAATCTCCCTGCCTCTCTCCCCACCACCACATGAAGACACAGGGAGAAAGGAGTCATCTGCAAGCCAAGAAGTGAGTCTTACTTGGAACAAGTCAGCCAACACCTTGGTCTTGGTCTCCCCTGCCTCCGGAAATGTGAGAACTAAATTTCTACGGTTGAAGACACTCAGTCTCTGGTGCTTTGTTACAGCAGCCAGAGCAGAGTAAGACATGCTCTTTCATTTCACTTGCCTTCTCTCTGAGGTCTTGATCCCTAAAGTCCCGGCTGCCTTGGTTGTCCTCTGATGCCTTCAATTGTTTTGCTTTTTACCTGATTTTTAAATATTTGTTATAGTAGGAATTTTGAATTCATAACTATTCTATTAAAGGAAGAAGCAAAAATCTCAGAAAGTCTCATTAAAATATTTCATTCCAAGAAAAAGGAAGAGTAAATACAAAGACTCTGGAGCAAAAACCTGCTCAGGAAATAGAATATAGTTATAACTATATTTAGGGCACAACCTAATTCAGACGCTGTCACCTCAAGGTCTTTATGTTATTTACATCTGCAAAGATTCTTATTCCAAATATGATCACATTCTGAGATTCTATGTAGACATCGTTTGGGGGGACTCTATTCAACCCAATATTGAATATTCTAAGAAATACGTAATATCGACACTCTTCTTCTATTAATAAATGATACAAGGCACTACAAGATCTTGTTTGCTTAATACTATCACCTCCAGATAGAATTACACTCTTCATATAGTTACATTCTTGAGATAAGCCACTGTCTACAAGGGTACTCTTTTATAAATCATATAAACTACCTGGGATTGTTACTCACATTTGCACTGAAAGTTTATTCTGAAAGCAAAATTCTATGAAGGCTGTATGTTCCAGAGGGTAAGGGCTGGGTTACTTTCATTGGCTTTGCTGCAGGCACAGTGGAAGCTTTATTCGATAATACTGTTCCAATCTATAAAATAGACTCAAGCATCCGATGGATTGGTGTGGATAGAGTTTGCCTCAGTTTAAGTTCCCATCTTTCAGAATGTGAGGAAAGTTAGATAATCCATATTCTGACCTACAGACTCTGCTAAACTTTCATGGCTGCCTGTCCCTAGAGGCATGCCATTTTCTTTGGGCTGAAAGATCTGCAAAGTGTCTGGGCCAAAGTGACTAGAATTGCCTCCATTCACAAACAGCCTCAGAGAGCAGATTAAGGACCAGCTCCCAATCCCACGGACGGAGGAGCCTGGTGGGCTGCAGTCCATGGAGTCGCTAGGAGTCGGACACGACTGAGAGACTTCACTTTCACTTTTCACTTTCGTGCATTGGAGAAGGAAATGGCAGCCCACTTCAGTGTTCTTGCCTGGAGAATCCCAGGGACGGGGGAGCCTGGGGGGCTGCCGTCGCTGGGTTCGCACAGAGTTGGACACGACTGACGCGACTCGGCAGCCGCAGCAGCAGCCCCTCCCTTGCTGCCTTTTCATCTGACTCTTGCGGTCACTTCTGCTGATGTCAGCTCCACTCTCCCCAGCGATCACCGTCGTTCTCCAACAGAGATGGATGGCTGAGCAGACTACCGGAGTGGCTATCCATCACATATGCCTACGGATGATCAAGGCCACGTCTGTGACTCTAAATTCGGCATCAGTTAAGTGCGGGCTGCATCCAGCCACACAGCCCTCTTGTGCCACCCACAGAGCATCAGGGAATCTGAAAGGTTTTTCTGCTTATTTCAGAAAGCTTCTAACTGCTCACCCACTGAGACTGAAATATGGGAGTGAAGATGAAACAAAAAGCTAAAAGGAGATGAAAAAAACTGAGTAAAAATATTCAGGAACCTAGGCACTGAAATCTGGGGGTCTTCAAGCTCACCGATTTTGTGAAAAGCAGTTTAGTGTGTGTGCCAAGGCTTAGTACACAAACAATAATGCTTCATGGGTCAAAGCAGCTAGGTGTGCTAAAGTGGTCATATGTCTCAGAGTGAAAGAGAGGGACCTCTGCTCACAGAGCTATAGAAACGTGCTTTTTGATGACTCTCCCATGTTGAAAATCAAATTGAGCTGATAGCTTAATCAACATGACAAGAGTCTGGATCCTCTTTAGAGTTTATATTGTTATTATTATCTTTTGCTACAGTCATTGCGTTAGCACTGGTTAAGCAGGCTGGATTACTGGATTCTCTGGTGAACTGCAAAGAGATACTATACATACAATGTACAACCCTGAGGTTAAGAACTATTTCAGGACAAGGGTTCAGATTTCTAGCCTGAGGTGCTTTAGACCTATTTTAACTACAGAAAAAGAAACAGTGGTAAGAAAACATATTAAACTTCACATGTGAAAATGTGACTATCTTCTAGGTGGGTCAGAAAATTCTTGAAGACATACACAAGTCATCTTACTTTCCAGAGCTTTCCTTGTCTTCTTCCAAGATGGTCATTCAACAAATGTTAATTTACCTGTTTGCTAACAGGTAAAAGACACTGCATCCAAGGAGTATACAGTCCATCCAAAGACATCAAACTCATAATCCTTCTTTTCTTTTCCTTTTGAAATATACGGATGTATGCTTTCTTCCCATTCTCTAAGCTGAGAATTTTCTTTTAGAGTGGCAAATAGATAAAACAACCTGAACTAGGGTCACAGATAGCACCCCTAAAGGCTTCTTACATCATCTGGTGTTGTAGAAGCAGTATATGGGTGACTTCTAGAGACGGTCTCATGGTGTGTGTTAAAGGACTATCTTGGCAGAGATTTTGAACTTCTACCAAAAAGAGATGAAAGGACCAAGCAAGTCAGGGAGACACTTTTAAGAGGCTCATACCCTTGCTATTTTGTTGCAATCTGGTGCTGATTTGCAAGGTAACTGTTTTTTTTTATCTGATTGTATATATGTATATAAATATTATGTTATATAGTCAATATATTGTATATATTGAACTAGTCAAAGTTATGTCTGTTTTAGAGTCCTTTGTATTTTCTGAGACTTATTACAGAAGGAGGTAGTTGAAATACTATGAAGAAAACCAACAGGATTATGTTATGAGCACAGCTAGAATCATTTTTCATTCAATAATGCTGTTCTGATTGGAAATCCATAGTCTGCTGTTAGCCCTGAAATTTTCCTTTCAAACAGTGGACAGACCAAATGATTTTTTTTTCATTTATAATTACTTTTCTCTGGAGCTTCTTATCCTAAAAATGTGCTGAGTTTAGTGCTTTATCTCTATCACAGTGTATCGTGCCTGCAAGAATGTTGCAAGGTATAAAGGCTTAGAGTAGACAAGTGACTTCTTCGATTCCACAGCAATTCCTGAAGTTGAAGTCGCTGCCGCGGCTCATGCTTTACACACTTGCTTTACCTTCCATGAGGGTGAAGGTTTGGGGAGTTCCTTAAGATATTTACCATCTCAACAGCAGCTCAACTCTGATCAGCTCAATGCATCCTAAAATGAAGTAAAATAGAATCATTTGTATTGTCTTAGAAGGAACCCAGCTGAAAGGTGAGTGGGGGCTGGAATTCAGCTACATTTTGCTCACCAAGCTGGCATCACACTGAATTCACTCAGAGGAAGAGGTACTCATTTTAATTTGCACAAACACACCAGTTAGGTTGCTAGCTGCCCTGTGCATGGCAGGATCCATGCAAACTCGGCTCAGGGGTCCAATACAGTTGTCACCTTTTTTTTTTCTTTTTTTTTTGACATTCTCCTGCTTTCCCAAGTACACAACTTTTCCTTGCCACTTGTAGGAACATGTGTGCATGTGCGCTAAGTCGCTTCAGTCATGTCTGATTCTTTGTGACACCGTGGACTATAGCCCTCCAGGCTCCTTTGTCCATGGGATTCTCGTGGCAAGAATATTAGAGTGGATTTCTATGCCCTCCTCCAGGAAATCTTCCTGACCCAGGGATTGAACCCACATCTGTTATGTCTTTTGCATTGGCAGGCAGTTTCTCTGCCACTAGCACCAACGGAGAAGCCCCCTTTGTAGGGACAGGCCTCAAAAATCCATGACATCTCAGTATAAGTAGCTTGGAGGAGTATTAGAAGAAGCTTTAATGTTGCCCTTACAATCAAAAATATTTTGATGCCCTATATTTGTTATTTGTCACATGGCATTACTCTTCCATATACTTTCACCTTCTAAGTTTGGGGAAATAATGCAGTCTGGTTGACACTAGGTTAGATACTATTAGGAATGAAAGAAAAAAAAAAGCATTGTGGGCATGAGTGTATTTGCACTGCACAGATGTGTCTGTATGTGAGTGTCTGTGCACATTTAGCAGTTTGTGTTCTTGCTTTGGGGCTTCCCTTTTAGCTCAGACTGTAAAGCATCTGCCTGCAATGCAGGAGACCCGGGTTCTTGCTTTTGCTAAATTTGGACTTTCATTTGGATCATTAGAGTGTCTCATATAATTTTCATTTGTTGCATAATAAATTGTTTGTTCTTCAAGACTCAACTCAAATGTCATCTCCTCTGGGTAGCCTTGCACCCCACCAAGGGGTGTCCTGCATGCTCCCATAGAGCCGCACGCATTTACTGCAGTCCTTACCACCAGCAGTTTGTATTGGCCTGTTCTATTGGACCAGCCTGACCATGAATGAGTTCTTTGAAGTAAAGAATTGCACCTAATGCATTTCTGTAGCTCCAGAGTCAGTGTAGAATCTTGCCCATTTTAATTATTCAGAAAATCCTGACATAATTTCTGCAGGTGATCATTCATCTTTGATGGTTATGACTTCTTTGAAAATGCTATAGATGCTCTCCCCAGGAAAAAAGTGCTCATCTGCTTTACATGCAAATTTTGCATACATTTTTAGTTGTTCTTGGGCCTCGTGATCTTGTTCTTGGCCCTTCTATGACCCTACCTATGGGTCCATGGAACTCAGATCAAGAACCACTTGTCAAAAGAAATGGACTAAGGGTCTTAGTACAATAAAGTGCTAAACATTCCCGTTATTTCCTTCACTCATATATTAATCATGCTGAACACTGAGGATGTTATAAAGAATATCATGTAAGTACTCAGCACCCAGGGAGAGAGATCAACAAATGAGTGGATAAAATTATCCCACAGCATGCTAAATGTTACTGCATGCCAAGTCACCGAGTCATATCTGACTCTCTGTGACCCAATGCATTTGTAGCCCTCCAGGCATCTCTGTCCATGGGATTCTCCGGGCAAGAACACTGGGGTGGCTTGCCATGCCCTTCTCCAGGTGATCTTCCCAATTCAGGGATCAAATCCATATCTGTTATGCCTCCTCCATTGGCAGGGGTATTCTGGACCACTAGTGCCACCTGGGAAGTCCAAATGTCACTGCAGCAGTGTACAAAAGATGCCAGCTTCAGGAAAGTGGTTTCAGATTCCTCACTTAAGGACCAAAAATCTTCCTTCAAATATCTGGCAATCAATATGAGTGGTAACATTTTTCTTATCCCAAATCAGTACATTTGAAAAAAATTTCTATTATCACTATCATTTCATAGCATCCTACTCCTCCCAAAGACTATAATTCTGGAATAAAGAACAATCCTTTTGTAACATAATTTTGTGAGAATAAATTTCTTCTCACTTTATTGTGAATGTCTAAAACTTCTCGTACTCTGGCACCCAGCATTTAGTATTTGAATCACTTGTTTTAGGGAGTCATTGAAGTCTTCCTAGAAGAACTGTGCAAAGCGAGTCTTTAGGTATAAATAGGGAACTAGAAGGTGGGGAGAATCAGAGGGGAGACTTACTCCAGGTAGATGAGGTAATAGTTGAATGTCTCAGAGGTTAAATATATAAAATGTGTGCATGTAAGGTAATAATGGAGGTGAGATCAAGTTAACAGGAAGACCCTCAGGGAAAAGGTGAAATGGGGAAGAGTTGAAAATTCTTAGCAAAGGGACCTTGCAGAGGAAAGGCATTACAAGTGGGTAGGATACAGAAACCCAGAGAAGGTGAAGGCACCCCACCCCAGTACTCTTGCCTGGAAAATCCCATGGATGAAGGAGCCTGGTGGGCTGCAGTCCATGGGGTCGCGAAGAGTCGGAAATGACTGAGCGACTTCACTTTCACTTTTCACTTTCATGCATTGGAAAAGGAAATGGCAACCCACTCCAGTGTTCTTGCCTGGAGAATCCCAGGGACGGGGGAGCTTGGTGGGCTGCCGACCATGGGGTTGCACAGAGTCGGACACGACTGAAGCAGCTTAGCAGCAGCAGCAGCAGCAGCAGGATACAGAAACAGCTACTGCTGCAGGCTGGTACAGAGAGGCAAGCTGTAAGATGTTTGGGATCCCCACTGACTTCCCCTGAAGTCGTATGTTAACAGTAAATTAGCCAGCAAGAGGCCCCTACTGCCAGCTTAGGAGAAGACTATGTAGAGCTGAAAGGCAATGAAAAATGAGTGAGGCTCTGTGCAGGAAGAAGGTCAACAGGAAGGCTGGCGGGGGAGTGGCATTTATACCAGAAACTGATGCAAGGACGGGGGACCAGAGTCAAGGCAAGAGCACAGAAAGCTGTCCAGTCATGAAAGAAGTTGTAAAAGTCGTAATAAAAACTGAAGAGGGCCTTGTGTGCTGGGTGGAAATGGAAACGAGAGTGTCAAGATGAATGCAGGATACAAGGAAGAAACAGAGTTGAGGTAGATCCACATACATAAGTTAATATTATCTTACTGAAAAAAAATAATAGGAAGATAGTCTCTTCTATTATCTATATGCCATTATTTTCTTTAATCAGCATATTAAGCTAATCAAACCTTAGTAAATTCACATTTCACTTTCAAAATATTTCTTGAAATTATATTTATGCTATTGGATGGTATTTATTGACTGATTTTTTTTTTAAGTTTCAGCTTTGAAAGAGTTTATAAGTAGGTAGATCAACTACTCAGATACTCTAGCTAATTTAAAGTAGCTTAAAATATTGTGTAATTCAAATTACTTCTTTAAGATATGCTAGTATATATTCCTCATCCAATCCAAAGCTGCTGCTACCAAATAATGCTCTAGCCAAAAAAAAAAAAAAAAACCTTTAAATGAAAGCCACTGTTAGTATTTCTGGGGATCTTTCCATTGAGAGAATATTGTACGTCATGAACAGCCCACTATCAAATGCTTTCTACTTAAGGCATGTGAATATTTAAAAGCTAATTTCACCTGGAACCACCATTTCCTACCTGCCTTCTCTTCTACACAGGATCATCCTTTTAAATCTGTAGCAAATAATTTTTAGACGCATTTCTTATTATAGCATTACCACAGCCAGCACAAACATCTCCTTTCTTCTTTCTCCCGCCACGTGTATACATAATGGAGTTTCTTATTAAATATACATGCAACCCTTCGTTGCATATAAATGTACCTCATCAAAGAATAAGGGAGACCCTGCCACTCTGCTATTGATTGGTCATGAAGCCGGGGCAATATCTGAATGGTGTTCTTGGGCTTTCTCTTAAAAAAAAAAAAAAAAAACCAAACCCAAACTGAACGAGGCCTGTAACTTTAGCCCCATCACAAGGAAATCTAATGTGGTTCCCTTCTTACATATTTATTAGGCTGCTTTATTACCTATTTTTGAGACCACAGAATGCAGAAACTGCTTTCCTACTTCCTAAAGAGAATTTACAAAGTCATGGCTTTTGTCTTTATGGGACAATATTCTTGTCTTTGAGGAATAGGCCAGGCTGAAGAAAACCACAAGACTGGGTGATGGAAGGGGTGTGTATTAAAACACATCAGCAGTGGTTAAGACTTGGTGCTCCCAATGCAAGGGGTCCAGGTTCGATCCCTGGTCAAGGAACTAGATCCCACATGCCACAACTAAAGATCCTTCATGTCTCGAGAAGACCAAAGAGCCCTAGTGTACAATAAAAAAGGGAAGCCAAACAGATAAAATAAATATTTTTTTAAAAAAGCAAAGCAGAACAATATTTCTCATAGCCAACAATTTCACTTTAACTTTCGACTCAAATGACTTGAAATTCACAAGAATGCTATGCAGAGGAGAAGGAAGAAAAATCAGAAGGAAGTCCTTAATTCACACTAAGAAACAATAAAATAAGGACTTAGACCGACAGCAGGCTGTTCGGCTGAGGGTGCTGGCTTCCTCAGAAAGTGCTTCTCCTGGCTGGCTTGGGAGAGCTAAATTACCTTGTTGGAAAACACACTTGGATGGGTGACTTGCACCAGGTCCGCACACACTAGGTGAAACGTATCTATTGACTTACAAGCTGGATGCATGTGTCAAAACGCAATCTGGTATTTTCGTAATAATAGCTAGCAGTCTTGGCCATAAATTATTTATGGTGAGTATTCAGTGCAAACAGGTTAGAGCACACATTGGCTTCAGCTTGACTGCCCTGGTTTTAGATCACGCAGACATTGAACTCCTTGGAGATCTGCTCTTAGCGTGGCAAACCCTTAAAGGGGGTCCACTCTGCTGTCAGTTCAGCAACTTACAGCCAACAGGCCACTTGCTAAGGTCTGCCTCAAGGTTCAGTGAGTAAACGCGGTCCTTCTGCCCCCTCGCTCACACCCGCCTGGCCCCAGCGATGTAAGGTAATATCAGACATGAAGGCAGATCAATCGCCAGAGCAGAGGCATGGCCGTGCTCTGCTATCTTTGTGCAGAAAATGGAAGAATGTGCCCAGAAAAGGCCACTGGTGATCTTAACGCGAGCTGACATTTCACTAATGCTGTGTTTCTGCGGCTGGAAAGAGCTGGCTGTCCTGGCAAGCCCTCAGTTTAAATTTAAATAAGCGTGGTGTCCTATTGCAATGTGGGGCCATGGATTTCCCCTTCCGCCCTGGACTAGGACTATTTCAGCCATGGCCGTTTCCATTTCTTCTCTGTGATCACTGTAGGCAGGTGGCCTTCTCTGCAGGGTCACATAGATGGCCAGAAAGAGTACAGCATCTTTCACTTTTTAAGAATGAAAACCACAAGGAAAAGCAAACTCTCTGTTAATATTTCAGGAAGGCTATGAAGAAAGGAATGGCAACCCACTCCAGTATTCTTGCCTGCAGAATCCCATGGACAGAGGAATCTGTTGAGTTGTGGTTCATAGGGTAGCAAAGAGTCAGACACCATTGAGCGACTAACACACACACTCTGCATCCCCATCAATCAGGCAATTAATAAGATGTGGACCTCAGATGTTTAAGGCCAGATACCTGTACATTTCACTTTATCCTTTTTGTCCTTTAAGATGAAGAGATGTTACAGATGTTCCACTGCTTCATATGGAAGAACTACTTTGTCATAAGAGATTTCAGCTTTTATTTGTTAGCTTAGAACAGAAAAAGGGTAAGCTATCTATTAATCAATTTACAGGCAAAAGAAAAGAAATGCTAGCACAATTGTTGGAGTAAAACTTGGAAACATAATAGGCACTGCCAAGTGGGAAATGTAGAAAATAAGACCCGTGGGTGCTACAGTCAGCTTTCCTTACGACTGGATAGCAAGTTTATCTGCCAAATGTTTTTACAGAGTGTTAGAGAGCGGAGATAACATCTCCATAGCTCAAAAGGCACAGTACCAGGAATCAGGAGCCCTGCTTCAACTACATAACAGCCATTCATTGATCATTCATGCAACTCTGAGTGCCAGTCTTTTTTGTTTGTTTGTCTGTTTGTTTGTTTTATCTATAAAAGGAGGAAACCAAAATCTTCTTTGGGCATCATTTTGTTGTAGGGACAAAATGTCATGATATAAGGAAAAATTATGGTAATAGGTTGAATGGTGGCCTCCAAAAGATTGCAACTTGTGAATTCAAGCTTAGTTTAAAAAAAAAAAAACAGAAGTATATATTTCAACTTTGTACTTAAGGGACGTGAGATGAAGAGATGATCCTGGATTATCTGAGGGGGTCTCTAAATCCAATGATAATTTTCCTAAGAGAGACAAAGACCCAGATACAGGAGAGAGGCTGCCTCTTCGGGAGGCAGATAGTGGAGTCATGAGGACATAAGGCAAGGAAGCCAACCAGAAGCCGGAAGAAGTCAGAAAGATTCTTCCTTGGAGCATTAGGGGGAGCGTGGCCCTCCCAATACTTTGATCTTGGATTCTACAGGAGGATACGTTTTTGTTGTTTTGTTCAAGCCCACTACTAATTTTGTGGTAGTTTGTCACAGCAGTCAGAGGAAAAATTGTTCAGAGTGAGAACTAGGAGCGTGAGGTGAGAGGGGCTTTCCTTTATGGCACAAAAGTTCCAGTGGTGCCCCCAAACTCAGTATTGAATATAAATACTATTTTAAGGCGCCCTTAAAAAAAAAGGCAAAGTTAATGGCAGAAAAATCCATGATGAGGAAAATACTGAAATTTCTAGATGGTAAAAGATTTGTTTTTGATACTGAAGAAGTATCTCATTAATATAGTAATAATAATTTTTAAAAAAAGATGAGGTGAGGCATCAGTTTTCTGTTAGAGCATCTCACTAAGTGTCAGTCAGAGACTTCCCTGGTGGTCCAGTCATTAAAACTCTGCACTTCCTCTACAGGGGATGCAGGTTCGATTCCTGGTCAAGGATCTAAGATCCCACATGCCCTGCAGTCTGGCCACAAAAACAAACAGACAAGAAGACGTGTCAGTGATTAAGCCAACTTTCAGTTGAATTATGTTTTAGAAGCTGATAGTTTCAAAGCCCTAAGAAATGAAGAAAACAGGATGCTCAGGATAAAATACAGGGTTAATCTCAAAGAAAATCATCATGTATCAAACTGCGTGTCTAGTCTTGGCTGCACAGTAGAATCACCCGGAAGCTTTACAAAATGCAAGTGCCCTGCTGCACTCTAGACAAATGATATCAGAACTTCAGGTGATGAGACCCAGACATCAGATTTTTGGTCCCCTGGGAAATTTCCATGGCGACCACGGCTGAGAACCAATGCTGTGAAGAGGTGGAGGTCTCTGGGATCTGGAAAGCTGCTCTGTGAGCCTCATCCTGGCAGATTGTTTCAGTGACAAATGGCAAAGAGTGATTCTGAACCATGTCTGAAGTTATACACTAATCAGGGCTTAATTTTCTTTTCCAGGGTTTAGGTTCCTCAGAGAGTATTTGTATGAGCTCAGCCAAGTCCAGCTCTATGTGATCCCATGGACTGTAGCCTTCCAGGCTCCTCCATTCATAGGATTCTCCAGGTAAGAATACTGGAGTGGGTTGCCATTTCCTTCTCCAGAGGATCTTCCTGACTCAGGGATCGAACCCATGTCTTTGCATCTCCTGCACTGGCAGGATTATTTACCACTTGGCCCCGTGGAAAGCCCCTCTTTGGAGAGTAGTTGATGGTAATTCACAGAGAATGATGACAATGACTCTGATGAGGCTTGTAGTGTTTTGTAGAGTTTGCAAAGTGCAAAACTATCTCCCTGTCGGTCCCCAGTGTCGTCTGTCAAACATAGCTCTGTGTTTCTAGAATGCATTTCTCCAGTGCTTCCTCACTGAAATAGGATGAATGGTTACCCCCCACCGTCAACCCCAACCAATTAAAAGAAGATACATTCACTTGGAGGACTATTTGAAAAAGCAGTCTTTGCAGATGTAGTGAATGAAGGATCTCGAGATGAGGAAATCATTCTAGGTTATCCAGATGATATTTCAATCCAAAGACAAGTGACACAGACATAGAAGAGAAGGCCATGCAGGCCCTGCAAAGAGGGAGGAGGAAACTGGAGTTTAGTGACCACAGGGCAAGGAAGCCAACAGCCCCCAGAAGCTACCAAAAACAAGACAGAGTTCTCCCTTGGAGACTGTGGAGGGAGCACGGTCCAATCGTCAACGTCACCTCGATTTTGGACTTCTGGCCTCCAGATTTGTCAGAGAATACATTTCTGGGTTTTAAAAACCATTTTTATTGAAACATAGTTTATTTACAATGTTATGTTTTGACTTCCCTGGTGGCTCAGACAGTAAAGCGTCTGTCTACAATGCAGGAGACCTGGGTTCAGTCTCTGGGTCAGGAAGATCCCCTGGAGAAGGAAATGGCAATCCACTTCAGTACTATTGCCTGGAAAATCCCATGGACAGAGGAGCCTGGTAGGCTACAGTCCATGGGGTCAAAAAGAGTTGGACACGACTGAGCGACTTCACTTTTCACTTTCATGTTAGTTTTAGGTGTACCATAAAGTGAAATATAGTCTTCCCAGGTGGCTCTCGTGGTAAAGAACCCACCTGCTAATGCAGGAGATGTAAGAGACATAAGTTCAATCCCTGACTTGGGAAGATCCCCTGGAGGAGGGCATGGCAATGCACTTCAGTATTCTTGCCTAGAGAATCCTATGGACAGAGGAGCCTGGTGGGCCACAACCCATAGGATCACAAAGAGTTGGATAGGAATGAGGCGACTTAGCACACACATATATCTATATATCTGTGTATATATATATTGTTTTTTAGATTATTTTCCATTACAGGTATCTGTAATACTTTATATAGATCTATTTTTATATTATAGATTATTATGAAATATTGAGTATACTTCCATGTGCTATACAGTAGGTCCTTGGTGATTATCTATTTTATACAGCAGTGTGTATATTTTAATCCCAAATTCCTAATTTATTCCTCCCACCCTTTCCCCTCACTAACTGTAATTTTTTTAATGTCTGTGAGTTTATTTCTGATTTGTAAATTAGTTTATTTGTATCAATTTTTAGATTCCACTTATAAATGATATCCTATATTTGCCTTCTTCTGACTTATCTCACTTATTATGATAATCTCTGAATACATCCATGTTGCTATAACATGAAATTATTCCATTCTTTTTTTTTTTTTGACCAGCTACTATTCCACTGTGTATATGTACCATATCTGCTATTTTAAGCCACCAAGCTTGAGCCACTTGCTATCCTTAGGACAGAATTCAAACTTTCTATTACTAAGAAGCGCCTATGACCTGGCCCCCAGCTGCCTTTACACTTGGAGCATTGGCCAGGGCCTTCCATAGCGGTTCTGAGCCATCTTGCTTCTTACCCCTCCTGGCATTGTGCTTACACCAGCGTGGCCACCCGCCCCAGGTTGCAGCTCTTGGAATGGATCTTTTCCACTGCCATTTGTCTGGTAGGCTCCTCTTGGCCCCCAGTGTCCCTCCCCATGCCCTGCCAAGGCCTCAAAGCCTTCAGATGCTCTTATCCTCTCCCATCAGTTTCAAGTTGTGTTTGTTTATTGTAACTTTTTATTCTAGAACATGCCATATATTACTGGAATCATCTGTCATCCAAATACTTCCTGCACACAACTCTAAATTCTTTGAGAGAAGGGAGAGTCACATACAGCTGGATTTTCCTAGTGCCTAACACAGCATCTGACTTCTCATAGAAGCTTATCACTGGCTAAACTAACTAGTTTATTAATAATGTCTTTTGAACATGCATTCTTTCATCTAATATTTTAAACATTAAGTGAAATCCAGGCTACTCTTATCATATTTTAACAAAAGAAAAAAATGAGGTATAAAGAGGTGAATAGAAGTGTTAGAATTCAAATCTAGGAACTTGATTTCAAGTTTCTCTCTCTATTTAAATGTATTTATTTAACCAAGTATATATTTGACCATGTATAGACAGGTAGATTTAACAAGGTATATTTCACCATGAGGCATGAGGTGTGCATGCTCAATCGTGTCCGACTTTGTGACCCCACGGGCTGTAGCCCATCAGGCTCCTCTGTCCATGGGATTTCCCGGGCAGGAATACTGAAGTGTGTTGCTATTTTCTCCTCCAGGGCTTCTTCCTGACTCAGAGATTGAACTCAAGTCTCTGGCATTTCCTGCATTGGCAGGCAGGTTCTTTACCACAGAGTCACCTGGGAAGCTCATACTTAGCAATATATGTATATTATATGCTATATAAGTCTCTTTGTAATACCAATTGCCTCATTGCTTTCTGTTTGGCATTATGCCTATGTGTAAGTCATAACTCTGGTAAGTTCATTGAGGATAGGACTCAGGTTTATTTAATGTTTTTGCCATACAGTATCTTCTAAATAGCAATCATTCAAATATTTGTTGAATGGATTAATGATCATTGTAATGATTATATTTAAAAAATTTCTTCCATATTTCTATAAAATTATCCTATGTGAGTGAGTGAAGTGAGTAAAGCCACTCAATCGTGTCCAACTCTTTGCGACCCTGTGGACGTAGCCTACCAGGCTTCTACGTCCATGGGATTCTCCAGGTAAGAATACTGGAGTGGGTTACCATTTCCTTCTCCAGGGGATCTTCCTAACCCAGGGATCGAACCCGGGTCTCCCGCATTAGAGGCAGACTCTTTAACCTCTGAGCCACCAGGGAAGCCCTAAAAAATGTCACCATACTAAAAGCTATAAATATCAAGCTCTCAGTCTCTTTTGTGTCTCTATTCTGCCCTGTTTCTGGAGATTGGGGGCTTGTTAATTGAACTGCTGTTTCACACCAAACGTTTCTCTGTTGGTCTGGTGATTTAGCGGTTTATTCTTTTCACTAATTTTTCAGAGAATGAATAACAAATAGAATCTCACTTTG
The DNA here is from genome assembly GCA_006408675.1 of Madoqua kirkii. Classification (NCBI taxonomy): domain Eukaryota; kingdom Metazoa; phylum Chordata; class Mammalia; order Artiodactyla; family Bovidae; genus Madoqua; species Madoqua kirkii. The sequence goes on from SJYC01091094.1 coordinate 28,584, forward strand.
GGGCAAGCTTAGAGAAAGCCGGTAGAGAGGCTGCCAAGGACATTCTCGTGGAGAGGATACATTTTGACCCCTTATTTCTGATACAACCTGCGGTAAGGAACATGCCAATGAATAGCTGAAACTTTCAGTTACTCTCAGTTACAAAAGAAAGCATTATCCAAATTCTAATTATAGTCACTAACAGAAGGATGGAGGTGGAGTCCAGCGTCCAGGAAGTGAAAATCAGATAGGAATTGTGGGGAGGTGAAGCCAGGTCAGGAGAAAGCAGGCAGTGGTTCTGAGTCAAAAGGAGATAGGAGTAAAAGGAAGGGGAGAGTGTGAGGGACTGGCAGGAGTCAGGAAAGAGAGAGAAAAGGGAGTCAGGGAAAGGCGGAGGGGGATTACCCAGGAGACTTCTGTGCCTAGGAGAGCTTTGCGCCTACCCCATCTCATACCAGCTTAGTCAGGAACAGTAAATATTTATCAAAGGTGCGGTAATTTGATAATCTTCAGTTCATAGTTCATAAACAAGTTGTAAGGATTAATTCAACTGTGAAATTCTTAAGACAAAAGATCCCTGAAGAGTAGCAAACAAATCACATTTTAAATGCTTTGAAAACAGATCATAAATAACAGTGGTTCAGTGAGTGACACAGCTTTGTTTATCGGTTAGTAGTACTTGGTGGTCCAAGTCCAAGTCTATCTAGTGCCCCGTGTGCCATATGCTAGTGATGTGTTCTAGGTGACACATCGAAGTAAGTCAAACTGTGACTTACTAAAGGAACTTTGTCATTTTCAACCAACTAGGCTTACTTTTCATGCAAGTGTCATTTCCTTAAATAAGTCTACCCATCCATAAAAAGGGTTGTATCCTAAGTAACAGGCTGAAATTTGTTGAAAGTGTATAAAGCATTTCCCCATGGTTACAATACTATTGTGGGTCCATAAGTTCCCAAGTCATTTCCTCTCAAACTCCTTTTAAACCTGGACTTTTAGAATGTAGGACGACAGTACTAGGCATGTAGCAAGTAACCACTTGTGCATGTAGTCACCCCCACCCCAACATTTACTGTGTCCTATGAACCCAGCATTGGCTAGTTTCTGGAGTTCCCCACGCCCGGGGTTCCTGTCCTACCATGTACCAGTGGCAGGTCTAGGCATCCATCTGGGCTCAGACTACATCTCCCCCGTAGGACTTGGGGACAAATGAAAAGGACACAAGCATGGTGCTTGTGTTGCTTGCTCTGCCATAAGAAATAGACCCCTTTGACTCTGACCTAGAACTCTTGTGATCTGCCATCATCCTTGAAAGAGTAATAGTCTAAATTGTTAGCTTTTAATTAGGATAAAATCAAACCCTATGCTCAACAGTTGGCACAGAGCAAACAATAAGTAAATATAAATTGTAGGTAGGAGATACTGTCAGTGGAGGTGTGGAGACCTGTGAAGACAGAGTG